>DWDX01003898.1:0-12443 GCA_018245675.1 Agara michaeli
TGCTCAGCGGGCCACGATCGACCGTAGTTCATCCATTATATCGATTATTACATTTTCATCTTTTATTATTATACACTATTATTTATTATATATTTTTATATTTCATATTATATTTGTAATGTTTTTTCAAATAGAAACACCGGCGTCGTAGACTTCACGTCCGTGTGAATCGCGTGACTGTCGTAAAAAGGGGTACGAAACGTATCCTCCGCGGATCAATATTATAGTAGGTACTAGTAATTACAAAAGTGTCCATCGTCAAGTACAAGTTCGCGGTACGGGTCGGTATCGTGCGCACGGCTCGGGCTCGGCACGTTCGCGCGTGTCGGTGGTATCTCGACAGAAGTTCATCGGTATGTGAGCGTAACCGAGTAACTGCGGCCGGCCGCCCGCGCGCTGCTCACTATCGCATCTACGAGCCGTGACTCACTGCAGCGGAGCGCTGCGCCGGAGCGCGCGGGTTCGATTCCCGCTCGGGTCGAGCCGTCTGTGTGATGAGTTCGTTTGTACTGTCCGGTTGGAATAAAAGTATCTATGCTAGTATCATAGAGCGCCGGGCGGACCCGACCGCGCGTTGTCGTGGTTCAATCATAAGAGATAAGCAGTGCTAGCCTAGTGGTTTGAAATTCGGCCTCCCGCTCCGGGGGTCCGGGTTCGATCCGGGCACGCGCACCTCTGACTTGTGACGTGCGTTTTATAACTTAAATTTAAATATCATGCAGTATAACGGTGAAGGAAACCTGCACGGCTTAGATAGTACAAGTATAATTTTTATCTGTGGTGTGTGAAGTCTGCCAATCCGCACTCGATCGGCGCGTTGGATTACGGCCTAAAACCTTCTCACTGTGAGACGAGGCCCGGTCCGGCGGCGGACCAACAAAAGGGTGAAAACATGTACTTATTTACAGTCATATTATTGTACATCGGCCGTGTTTATAATATCGCGTGTGTGCGATTGTGTGTGTGTGTGTGTGTGTGTATTATTACCGTCGTTACAACATTCGCGTCAATCGATGGCGGTCGAGAGATTCTCTCGGTGGTTCGTGCGGAGGGGTCGCGCACGATTGGCCCCGCTAATAACCGCGACCGTCATTCCTCGAACGTGAGGGTGAAAGGAGAATGGCACTCGTTAACATTGCAATAGAACTCAATATCGAACGGAGGGTTCGATCGATTTATTGCGGTGAGACGTCTCGACTCATACTAGAATTGATGCGGCCGACGCCCGATCGCTCCCGAATTCACATCACACCTTCACGTGAAGTTAACGACGGGTCAGGCAGGGAACGATACTCGAAAACCTGACGTATAGCTTCAGAGAGGAGATTCTCTCAGGTTCTCGACTGCCCCGTCGGCCGATATCCGTCACCCGGTCGGTGGAGGCGGGCAAGTCTCGGTCGCACAAATGTTACATTTTCATTTCACAAAATCTCGAACGACAGCAATAGTAATATTAACATTAGTTACGTCACTGACTTTCGACTGTAGCATAAATGTCTCTAATTGAAAGTTGTAAAATGTACAGGCGCTAAAATTTGTAATCGGATAGTCGCCGCGGCGCCGTCCCCGCTCACATGACACATGACAAAAACGTAACGTGCGTTTGTATGTTTGTTTGTTTGTAACGTGCGATCGTCGGTGTCTCGCAGCGCTGGCGTCGGGCGACAGGGACGACAGCATGCCGCCGGACGCCGCCAAGCGACACACCATGCCGCCGCAGCCCGCGCCGCGCCCCGCCCTCAAGGACAAGGTACCGCCGCGCCCGCGCCGCGCTGACGCGCTTTCATACGTTTGCCGTTTGTTAGTCGAGGCGTTGTTTTACCGATTGCTTCATTTAGAAGGTATCGATATCGCTGTAATAGTAGTCTTTATTCGATACGTTGCAAAACTTCAGTTTCCCCAAACTCTCGTGCCTCACGCGTGTGTCAATACTAGTCTACGTATGTTAATATACCACGCTGAAGTCGTGTTTGTGTTTGTTCGCGCTCATTTCTAAAATTTGCAGCCCGATTTGAAACATCGTTTCTCCGTTCGATAGCCTATTTCTTGAGGGAGGTTATAGACCGTTTTAACACCGCGCTGCGACCTTTACAGTTTTGATGTTAGACATAAACCTTGATATAAAAGTTGGACATGAAAGTTTAGCTGTACGAGTTAAGCTATCGCATGTGGTATTCCATTCGAGTAAAATCGCATTTCGCAACCGGTACTATTACGTCAATATGCAAAACTATTAGTAGAATAACGCCTCTGTACCGACACGGTCGACACTAGAGATCGGCGAGCCGCCCGCCACGATATCGAATACGTGCAACATTCATTTACCCTTTCAAGTTGGTGTCATTGTTGCATGTACTTTTGACACATCGCTTATAACGAGAATATTGACAATGCAAGAAAACGTAACAGCACCAGCCAGTATTGTATTTTGAAAGCGATCGGTAGTGTTCTCGTTGTAACGACACGCGACATTAACGAAGCGTGGTCGGTCAGCTCCCGGTGACCGTCTAGTATGTTAGAACGGTCACGCTCCACGACGTTAGCAGTTTGCACGCCGACGATCTCATCTACTAATCCACGTTAATCATCTACTGGACGTCGGAGAGGGACGCCGTCTTTCACTCGATAATAAACTATATTTAGTATCAACCTACGTAATCGATTTTATGCTTCCGCGTTCGAGATCGCCTCTATATTGATCTGTATCAGTAACGAGGTCCAATTTTTATTAAATCTACTTTGACGCCACGATGTTTGTACGTTATAAATAGCTTTCTTTTATCACACCGATCTAAAAATAATTCAATTCGATTTCAACTTCACAATTGAAGGGCACGGTACGGCAGATTGTTTTCGAATGTTTGTACTTTTTATTGAAAAAGAAGAACAAAATAAGGGCCATTTCGAACGTGCGTCAAAGCATGTAGCGAAGGTAAGACGCGTATCTCTCCGACGCTCACCGACCGCCGCTCCCCGCACGCCGCCGGACCAGCTGCGCCGCCGCTCCGGGGGCACGGCCAGCGCCTCCTCCGCGAGCTCGCTCGAGGGGGAATATCTCGCCGACAGAGCTGAAAAGGTTAATGCCACATTACCCACCCGGCACGTGTTCCACTGCCGCCCCGCCGCCCGTCACTCGAGGCACGGTCACTCGCTCACTTTTGTCTTTCGTCAGGCGTCGTAACGAACCGAACGGTACAAGTGTACCGATGTCAAGGCTTCAGTCTGCTCGTCGGAGAGACGATAGCCGACGAAACTAACTTAATAGTCACTACTTGTAGTGCGACGATAATGCTTCCGTTCAGTGACTTTGAGACAGACGAAGGAGGTAACTCACATGAAGTTACAGATGAGGTGTTGTTGTTCATTGTTTAGTTAGATTTACTATCGGTTCGATTGTAACGATGTAGAAGAGGTAAAGAAAAGAACGGTACGGAAAAGAGAAAAGATACTTTAGATATACAATAAAGACGAAGTGAACCAAATTTAATTTTGACTACTCGGATGGTATGCATGTGTGAAGAGAATCGAGGGTTTAGCTGATAGATCGCTAAAATTACTCCACGTAAGGATTCCTACAGTTTAACGGCTGTGAACGGTGTAAAAAAGTGACAATAAATTATTTTAAAAATACATATTCTGTTTGAAAAGGTCATTCAAATTAAATTATCAACTTCGTTCTTGTCGATCTAACACCTATGAGTTTAGTCACAGACGTATTACTGCCTGTTGTAACGAGATAGACGGAGACGTTAACGGGTTATTATATTTATGTAGTTATGCCCATTACTTAGTCGCACCCTTAGGGTTCAATATTAGTGTAGACCGATCTCACTTCAGCCACACCCATGACTGCAGCGTCCATTGCAATGACAACCAATGTTCCTTCTACACTTAGCGTATATTATTGTTAGTGTCATTCGTACATCACTGGAATGAGGCTGACCGAATGAGCTTCCATCATTTTATATCTTTTATCTTTTATATCCTTTCTAAATAGTCCCAGTAGACGTAAGCGTGTGAAGTTTGATGTTAAGTTTAGAGCGCACACAATACCGACAAAAATACAACACCTGTATCGATACGTACAGAATCCATTGCACATTTGGTTGATGTCATAGAAGTAATCGCAATATTGTCGTCGATGGTTCCAGAAACCTCCGGCGGGAGCGGTGAAGGTGATGCCGACGGGACCCGGCGACAAGGAGGAAAAAAGGCTCGCCGAGCAGAGGAGACCGGCCGAGAACGGTACGGGGCCATTTGACATGTTCACTATTGACTTGAAGTTGCGTGCATTTTGTAAATTAATAATTACATTTGTAAACCTGCTCGCCATATTGTTCACCGGTAAGATGTAAAGTGTGCCGATCCGTACTCGTCAAGAGTCGTAGACTATGGTCTTAAACCTCTCATTATGAGCGGAGGAACGCGACCTGCAGTCGAACGACTAAAGCATTCGAAGCATAACAATATTTTTATTACACTCTAGAAGGTGAAGAGGCCACTTCTTTATTTATGTATATTTTACTAAAACACGTTTTGCGTGAAATATTCAGGTACCGATACTACGAGCGATCCGGGCATCACGAATAATGTCGAGACTACGCCCAAGAAATCGAAGGTAAGCACCCCTCCTGAAAATAATATACTTTGTAATTGTTTTCCTCTATTGTATCAAACGAGAATGGTAGTTGAATGACAATGTGATATCTGATCCAGTAGTTATGTGTCGTACACAAATTTGTAAATAAACACATTAGATAAGCGATATAGAGCGAAGCATGTGTGCATTTTGCATTATTTTTTAAGTTCGCACTGTGTTCTCCGTATTGTTTTAAAAGGATCTAGGGAAAAATTACTGTGTTGCACTTCAAAATCCAAATTATTATTTTATAATTATTATTTTACTTTTATTTTTCTTCCCCGTCCTTATCCAAAACAGTCAGGAGGTTTCGCGTTGTTCGGTGGTAGAAAAGATAAATCTCCCAAAGAGGAGAAATCGCCAAGGGACAAGTCGCCCAAATCTAAAGACAAATCCCCGAAGGAAAAAGAAAAGTCTCCTAAAGACAAAGACAAAAAGATTAAAGACCCTAAAGCCAAAATCGCGGTGCTCGATACGTCCAATGATAGCTCCAATCTCGACAGCTCTACTGATAAGAGCCCCGCCAAGGAAGCGGACAAACCTGGCTTCACCAAGCCCTATGAGTATACTGACACTGAAAGAAGCCCTACACATAAGAAACCATTTATCAAAGGTGCTTTCAGTTACGAAAAAGAACCTATTGCTGATGAAAGACAAAGAAATGCGGATGACGCTCAAAGTCCGTCAACAAGAAAACCGGCTCTCGCATTCAATTATGCTCCCGGAGAAGACAAAAAAGTTGCTGAGAGCGCTGAGAAACGTAAGACGCCGGAAGATACAAAACTCAAAACGCCAGGCATTGATTATGTACAATCAGCCGCCTTAAAAGAGCAAGCTAAAACTCCTAAATCAAACTTAATCGATCCAACACTGGCTCTTTTGGACTCTGAAAGGGCTCACCATGAAGCACCAGTAGCTGTTGCGCCCGTTCCTACCACTAAAACTGAAAATGAAATACAGGTCGTCATCATAACAGGCAGATACAATCCCAAGTCGAAAAAGCTTGACGACGCTAACGGTACTATACTTGTAACTAAAGGAATTTTAAATAAGGCTAATGGAAAGATTCAAACGGAAAAAGAAGAAATTAACACTAAATCTGGTCAAATTAGCTTTACTGACCCTACGACGGGTAAGAAAGAGGTCAAGAATGGACACGTCGATTCTAAGAGTGGTCACATCCTGTTCACTAGTGGTGTTATTGACCCTAAGACGGGAAAATTGGACCCAACATTAGCTCAACAATATTGCTTTGTTGAAAAAGCTGAAGACAAAGTCGGTGCCAAGCCGGGTAGGGAAGTAGACCTAGTGGTTATTACTGGAAAGTATGATGGCAAACATAAGAAACTGGACGCCTCTCATGGACACGTTGAAGTATCTAAAGCCGTAGTAGCACCTGACGGTACAGTAAATTCCAACTACGGTCAAATTGATCCTAAATCTGGTAAAATTAACTATATCGATCCCAAGACTGGGAAGCAAGATCCGAAACAGGCATACGTGGACCAAAAAACTGGAAACCTTTTGGTTACAACAGGTGTCCTTGATCCAAAGTCCAGTAAAGTGGACTCTTCTCTTGGTCAACAATTTAGTATTGTAGAAAAAGATGCCACTAAAGCGAATAGAGAAGTTAGGCTTGTAGTTATTACAAGCAAGTACGATCTGAAGGCTAAAAAATTCGATCCGTCGTTTGCACATGTAGATTCTATCAAAGGAGTTCTCAGTGGAGCTGATGGTAAGATTTACAGTGAATATGGTGTAATTGACCCCAGGACTGGTGATATTCAAGTCACAGACCCAAAGACTGGTAAACAAGAGGTAAAACACGCGCAAGTTGATTCTAAAACAGGAAACATTCTTCTGTTGTCTGGAGTCGTTGATCCGAGAACTGGCCAGCTGGATACTAGTTTAGGCCAGCAATATAGTATTGTGGACAAACCGACTGCTACATTTGCCTCCTTGCCTGGTAAGGATGTCCAAGTCGTAGCTATCACGGGTAAATATGATTCAAAGAACAAGAAACTCGATAATCCAAATGGTTTTATTGAGACATCTCCCGGCATTATAAGTGACAAAGATGGAAAAATTCATACAAACTTCGGTATTTTGGATCCAAATTCAAGAAAAGTCTATTTTACCGACCCGAAAACTGGGAAACGCGATTCCAAGCAAGCTATTATGGATTTCAAGAATGGTAGCTTCTTGGTCACATCAGGTGTTATCGATCCTAAAACTGGAAAGGTTGATTCATCTCTTGCACAACATATATCGTTTGCCGAAAAGGATGCAGTTAATAACATACCATTGAGACAAGTTAATTTGGTCATCGTTACGTCCAAGTATGACGCTAAAAACAAAAAATTGGATGTAACTAACGCTCATGTTAACACAATACCTGGAAAAATTGATGACGATGATAAAGTGCATACTGAGTTCGGTGTTATTGACCCGAACAACGGCCAAATTATTATTACAGATCCAGTGACTGGAAAACAAGAAATCAAAAAAGCTACTATTGACTCCAAAACTGGCAATATGTTGCTCACATCTGGTGTTATTGACCCAACGACTGGTCAAATCGATTCAACTCTAGGTCAACAGCTCACCATTGTTAACAAACCTAAAGATACATTTAAGTCTATTCCTGGCAAAGAAGTGCAACTTGTAATAATAACCAATAAATATGATTTGAAATATAAGAGACTAGACAATACTAACGGCTATGTAAAGACATCACGAGGCATTGTCGCTGCGGATGGCAAAATTCATAGCAATTTTGGTGTTATTGATCCTAAGACGGGTAAATTTGAAGCTGTCGATCCAATCACTGGTGCAGAAGAAGTCAAATACGCTATAGCTGATCCTAAGACCGGAAATCTTATTATTACTAGCAGTGTCGTTGATCCGAGAACTGGTAAGGTAGATACGTCATTGGCGCAGCAATTCAGCATCATAGATAAAAATGTCAAACCAGTGGAACGCGAAGTTCATCTAGTGATTATTACAACTAAATACGATCCACGGACGAAGAAAATTGATCCTAGTCTGGGTACTGTTGACACCGTCAGTGGTACGGTTACACCGGACGGTAAGGTCCATACCGAACTCGGCATAATTGATCCTGCCACAGGAGAAATTACTATCACAGATTCGAAGACTGGTAAGAAAGAAGTTAAGAAAGGTCAGGTTGATCCTGCAACAGGTTACGTACTTGTAACGAGCCAGGTGATAGATCCGAAAACGGGAAAGGTAGATCCGACTTTCGCACAACAGTACAGTATTGTTAATAAACCTGTTGTACTTCATTCTAAACCACCATCTAGAGGAGAAATTCGTTTGGTTATCGTTACAAGCAAATATGATCCGAAAACTAAAACAGTCGATGCCAGCGCGGGAACTATTGATGCATCGAAAGGATACATAAGTGTTGAAGACGGCAAAATACACACTGACTTTGGTATTATAGATCCGAAATCCGCTCAAATATTATATAAAGACCCAGTAACTGGCAAGCAGGAGCTCAAACAAGCTGAAATTGATCCTAAAACAGGAAACATTGTAGTGACTTCCGCTGTAGTAGATCCGAAAACTGGTAAAGTAGATCCTTCATTCGCTCAACAGTTAACTATTGTTGATAAGCAGAATGTGTTGTCTAAAGTAGCGCCAATATCTCAGAGAGCTAGCGTCTCCCCCGTGAGACAGACCCCATCACCTGTAAAACCCCCAACCCCTACACCAATTCAAACACCATTACAATCACCGGTTCGTACTTCTTCGCCCATCGTCATTAGTCAGACTCAAAAAGCATCTCCAATTTCCACACCGACTTCAAGGACTTCTCTAACTAAACCTACCACTGCACCACCGGAACCGCCGAGAAAGAAAATAGTAAAAATCATGGTCATATTCACCAAAATAGATCCCAAGACGAAGAAACCTGACTTCCACACAGCTGAAGTGGAGCACCTCACTGGAGTCCTTGATCCGAATGGTATGATTGAAACCAAATACGGTGTAATTGACTCACATAGGGGCAATATTGTTATAACTGACACTTCTGGGCAAAGACAGACAAGGGATGGCACTATCCTTGCAGAAACTGGACAGATATTCATCAATTCAGGAGCCATTGATCCGAAAACTGGAAAGGTCGATCCCGCTTTAGGTATGATTCTAAGTGTCGCTAAACAAGATGATCCTGTAGTGGAAATAACCACTATTACTGGTCCTATTGATCCTAGAACCGGCAAAGTTAGCATCGAAGACGGTCACATAGAACATACAAAAGGAAAGGTTGATGCCGATACGGGACACATCTCAACTAAATATGGTGTAATCGATCCAACAAACGGAGTAATTTTTGTTACGGACACATCTGGGGCACAAGACACTAAACCCGTTAATATCGATGAGAATAATGGTCAGATCATGGTGACAGGTGTAGCTGATCCGAAAACAGGCAAAATAGATCCAAAGCTTGGAACCATTTTGGTAGTAGGAAGCCATATTGACCCAGTAGTGGAGGTTACGACCTTCGTTGGAAAGTTAGATTTGAAAAAAGGAGTCATCGAGCCCAAACATTCAGCTATAGAAAGTAGCACGGGACAGCTCAATCCAGATAATAACAAAATTGATACTAAATATGGACAAATTGATTTGGTCAAGGGCACTGTAACATACAATGACCCGAAGACGGGTAAATTTGAAAGCAAGGAACTGAAAGTAGACCCAGTTACTGGCCAATTCTTACTTCGCACAGGGCAGGTTAATCCAAAATCTGGTAAACCTGACAAGGACATCGGTAGATTAATTTGTTTGAGAATAATCCAGACGAAAGTTGACCCTGTCTCAGGGAAACAAATTGTTTCAAACGAACCCAGTAACGTTAAAGTTGATCCTAAGACCAATCAAATATGGATATCTGGACCTAAAGATCCTCAGACTGGTGAAACCTTGTATACTGCCGGCCAAATCGATCCGAACACGGGATACATCATTACTATTTATGGACGTCTCGACCCGAAGACTGGGACTATTTCTAGAACAACCGATATCGACAAGGCTCTTATCAAAGTGGACCCCGTTAACGGCCAGATATATACAGCAACAGGTGACGTCGACGAAGATAACCAGCCGCTGTATTCGGCTTCACAAGTGGACCCGGGCACTGGTGAAATCTACACTAAAGTGGGCAAGATCGATCCCCGCACAGGCAAACTTATTATCATAAAGATTTATATAATTACCCAGAAGGATGATAAAGGACGCGTAAAGGAGGTCGATCCGAAGGAATGCACCATCGATGAAACCACCGGCAGAATAATAACGACAAAGACAGTGTACGTTTATCAAATTATCGATCCTATCACGGGCGAGACGATAGACGTCGATCCCGATGACCCGAGACTGAAGGGCGCTCGTACAACGGTGACCCAAACAATGACGCTATCGGGCAAAATAGATCCTATCACTGGAAGAATAAAGACGGAATATGGCGACATCGATCCAGACACGGGCGATATCGACCCCAGCACCGCCGTCAGAGATCCCGTCACGGGTCTGTTGATATTACACTATTCCCAAATCGATCCATCTCATTTCGAAGATAAGAGCGGTAACTACACTATAGAAAAAGAAACGCAAGATCTTCCAGCGAACATCGACATCCAAACGGTGAACACGCACAAGTTCTCGACGTTCGGCAAGGACGAGAGTCCGGCCAGAGGCGACGAGCCGAAGACGTTCACCGAGTACACGACGAGCGAGCACATTAGGCATCAGGGCTACGTTTCTTCCACCACCCCTCTGTCCTCAAAGATCCCAATTTCACAGCGATCAAAGAAAACTCCAACACCTCCCGTAGTCGTCAAGACCACCACGAAGCAACTGCTCACGAAGAACGACGAAGGCGTCACGCATAACGTCGAGCAAGAGGTCGAAAACTTAGGCACGGGAGAGGTCACGTTTTCCACCCACACGAATAAGGTTCGTTTCATACTTTTCGTTTTATTCCAGTAACTGGCAAACGAGACGCCACCCCTAAAATTTTATTGTCGTTTTTATTCTTGAGTTATTTTTTTGGTTTTCCTAATTTTCATTTAATTTAATTTTAATGCGTGTAGCCAAATTTTTGTTTTACATACAAGCTTTAAAAGCTTCCGTAGTAACTCAGTGTTAGCTAGATTCGTTTACCGTGTAAATAGTAAAAGCATGCTAGCCCTAACCCTCAACCGTAGGCGGAAAGCCTAGAGCCGATGGAAACGAAGAGTCCGTACGTGACGGCGCGGGCGGTCACCACGAGGACGGCCACCACCCACCACGACTTGGACACGAAAGCGAAAACACAGCAGATGGAAGAGAAAACGGTAGCGCACACGCTGACGTCATCCGCCACGAGACAGGAGCAGCGGGTCTTGACGCAGGAGGTCAAAACGACGGTGACTACAGGCGACCAGGTAACGACTCGGCCGTTATCAATTATTCATAGTTTCCTCCCGGGGCATTAGAGCGAACATTTACATGATAAAATCATTCGTCGAGACATTTGCACCCGAGCGTCCGATCTCACGATCATTTGCATGAATTAATTTCGGTTCGTCTCGAGACGGTTCTGTTAATTATTTGTTTGGTTCCTCATTTAATAATGTTTTGTTTGGCTTCTGTTATGGCAGCTTTTTCACTGGCGAACTTGCAGTATAATAATTATGCTTAGCTGGTAACATGCCGCAAGAGATATTCAAAGCGGGCCACGTCTTACACGCCGCGTGGTACACGTGGTATAAGTTGTGTGAGGAATAAATTAATGTATGACCGATTCGCAGACTTCCAATGGTGATTATTTTTTCCTTAAAACAATTAACACGCGTTCTGTTTTTTTTTTTAATTCCTGCAATTTCACTTGGTAACAGATCCCTGATTAGACATGCTTTCTAGAACAGTCTATTTAAATCTTGTAATTCCGAGAGTACATCCGTGAATAGTGTGGAACAATATAATGAGTGAAGAAGGTATGACGGTATGGAGTATCGTATGCTCCTTCATCGTCCACAGTCAGGTCCCTTTTCGAGACTGTAGTAGTTTCCTAAAAACAGTTTTTCTAAAACACAAATAAGCAAATAAACAAAAAACAAAAATCGTCCATCAGAACTGTGCGTATCGGTCGTCAGTGAAGGAGCGTCCGTGAACCGGCATGTCTGATTTGTTTTCTAATCCGAGTTTTTTTTCTCTCTCTCCCTTCCATCACCACCGACACCAATGATGGACGAACCGGCATGATGTGTGCACTAAAATACCATCGTTCTCAAACAATGGGGTAACATTCGCCGTATAACCTAATCCCGAATTATCCTTGTGTGTTGTCACTTCAATTTTATTTGCTCTTTTATTATTTTTACTGTTTTTTTTCGTCTAATTCATTTTCTTTTAAAACATCCCGTTTTTTCTTCATAATCACTTTTGTGTAATGATCCATTATGCTATTTGATGATCCTCGATTACTATCTTTACATTTTTCAATGAAATAAAAATTATTTTTATTACATATAATATCATCACGCTACGTAAATTTTAAATGTTCAATACCATCGCTCGTTCGTAAACCGCAACCTTACATACGAACACCCCGCTGCCCCGCGTGACTTTAATCAATAATATATTTGCTAATTTGACTTTAACAATTCCGGTCGCAATCACGATGTGTCTAAACCCGACATCACCGTCATTGTCCATTGCGTACACTGCAACGTCATTATCACGTCGCGTCCTGACCTCGACTCCGTCCGTACACTCCCCCCCCCATTCCCCC
>DWDX01003899.1:0-12442 GCA_018245675.1 Agara michaeli
GTTTAACACGCACACACGTGAAAATACAATAAAATTGTTTCATCGTTCATTGTTTACATTCTGATTGTCAATGTCAATGTGGAACATTTATACACAGAAAAAATTGTAGAGAGTGTTTTCAAATTTAAAAATTGATTAAATTCAACTACGGTCGATTTTCGCCCCTAGGAGTTGCGAAAAATACTGAGATCTCTATTGAAACAATCTTGAAATTACGCATTACGCGGCAAGGATTGTTTCCGACTTCACCGAGAGTGGGACGAACAGAGCATAGAAAAAAATTATGTTATAATTTACAACCGACGTGTACCTATACATGAAGAGAGTGCTGAATGTAGAGGAAGCACGTCAGGTTTGTAAAGACAGAGATATTTGGCACTCGGTGCTTTCTGCCTGGCCCTTTAGGGACCTGGCGCGATTTTATGTTATTGTTGTTGTTGTATAATTTACAAACGATGTAATTTTTTTTACATCATTGTCTGCAAATGAAATATGATATTTAGGTCTGAGTTTGTACATGCATAAAAGCCTTTACGTAATCCATTTTCAACGACAGAGACTGTATTTTTACACAAAGCTTTGAAAACATTTTGAGTAAAGTATGAACATGACAACAGCTTGAAAATATAGAACATAAATATTCACTAAATAGTTTTTTCACAAGTTCTTTTTATCGTATTTCATTATGTAATCTAATTGGCGATTGAGACATATCAATATTACATTATATATTTTGTTTATAATTTACATGAATACATTTTTCGTTCATATGTACTATTGATTGAAACGGTTCCGAATAATGGACTGGAATTGCCGTATGAATCAAATGCATCACTGTCCTTTCCAAAGCGTCTTCGTTCCCGAATTTGGAGAAAAAATGTTCGGCAATCAGGCCCGCATAAAAACCAACAAAGGGTCGAAAGGGGTAATCAGCGTCCTCGACGCGGGACATCAAAGCTTGCTCTAGCGATTAGCGTTTGAATCCTCCATGACTGGCCACTCGTGAAATTCCGGAGTAGCCTTTTTCCGTTCAGTCTATTAATGGCTCAGAAAGGTCTACTTTGTTCTGTTGAGAGGCGGCAAATAGCATTGGAAAAGCGTAATGGCGTTCAGCCGGATAGCTAGAGGAAACTATGGGGAAACAATTTTCTACATCAGGAAACAGGAATTTTATAAAGTTGTCCAACTTTTGCTCGCAGCGGCGCCTGCATTTTATCGTTATTTTATTTTGCTATTGATGCGACATAAAAAATATATCGCAATAAAAATATACTGTTAGTTTTGTAAGCTTACAGTATGTATGACTTATATTATGTATAACTCATATTAACTCAATGAAATCATACAAAACGTCGATCAATATTTCAGTGCAAATCATGAATGTACTGTATTTGAATACTATTCTTTACTAGAAAATTTTTTGATGAAAATATTTTTATTGTATGTACAACAATTATTTTGAATGATGGTCTAAATTGACACTATCTGATAAAATCGGACCCGATAGGTCGAGCTGTCGAAATTCAGAATTTGCCACCAGAATTGGTATTCTCCAGAGTGGCAGCTATCCCTCCACAGTCAAACTACTGATTTTACGCGCCACAATGCAATCGTCGAATCGGGTACGGTATTAGATATTACACTACTGTACTTTGTATTATAGAAAATGTCTACAGTTGTTTGGTATCCTAACAAATAACCATTTTTATCTTGTCCGCATGAGAAATGCTAACACAGAAACACATTTGCCTTTATAAAGTCGAGTCATAACTTTAAATCCTTTCCTTGGAGCTCTGAATCCCTAACATAAGCTTTCTCCGTATTTGCTTGAATACGTACGACGCTGTTTCTGCACCATTGCGATGTTGTACATAAATACAATCTGTATTCTTTTCATCTGATAAAAAATTATCAGGAGAAAAAAAAGATGTAGTTACCACCTAGTGCCACGTGGCCATAGAAACTTTTTTTGCTTCTATACCAATATGACCACGTCTGTAAGTATCCGTTAAATGCCTGGCAAATACTTTCAGGTTCATTACACAAATAATATTCCGACCTTAAAAAGCAATGTCTTAATATATTATAATATCTTTTTATGTCTATATCTTATATATCTTTTTATATCTTTTTATTTTACTTCACAGAACAGTAGAATTATAATTAGAAATATTGTAAGGAAAAATGTAATGTTCAAACAAGTTGCCGAATTACACACATTAGTAACTGTATGAAAAAGTAAACAACAGACCAATATCTTTTCAAGCTAAAAAAAAATCTAAGTAAAATTACGATTTGCAACAATTTCTTTGTTGAGTTGTGGAAATTAATAAAAGGTCAGCCATATCCCTGTCACTGACATATTTAACCAGATCGGTTTATTGTCGAACACTTTGAATGTATTCTATTCACTTCGTCTAAGTGAATGTTTCCAAAGCCAGCGATTGACGATTCACGCTAAGGATCTTCAGGACTTTCCCCGTTTGCTTTCCTAAGTATGTAAACTTTTTCTCCAGACCGCCAAACATGAAATCACGTTCAGACATCTATCTTTTACGTTATGTATTCATTAAGTTAAAAATGCTTGGACAGTTTTAAGGCAAACGTGCTGTTTCCTCAGTTTCTCCTCACTTACCATCAGTGTAGTCGAACGCAAGTCCAAATGCTTAAAACTGAAATTCGTAAAATTCGGATTTCGTTTGCTTCTGTGTCTTTGTTCTAAATAATTCGATCGTGTAATATAAACAATCTCCTGTTATAAATGTAATATTCTTATATAATATGACACGTATGTACTTGTTTCGGTTTCTGGTCGATAACCGTGCCTGAGTGTGCCTAGATGTGGCTACCCTTCCTGTTTCCGCAACTCGCGCGCCACACGCGGCGCTCCAAGCCCCCAACTCTTTGTCACCGGCAGTCTCACTCGTTCAATTTACATAGTGTCTGCCACATTTTATATTAAATCTTTGCTTCTCTGGTGGTTTATTTTTACCCCCGCAATTGTAGTCGGCGATGAAACTCGTTCAAACCCCTTTGTTTTATTCCACAAACGGAGTAACTTATGTAGCTCAGGGAGGTTTTAGAGGGAATATTTAAGTACGATTCCGAATGAGGAATTGTTCTACGTACTGGATCGCAATGTATTATGTATGTTTTTGTAAATGAATAGCGGTTTCCTCGGAGATAAGGTATTACGTTCTGTCTAATGTAACTCGTGTGGAAAAAGACAAACTCCGATCAAAGGTTTGTTGAACTGAAAGAGATACTGTCACTATGTTGTAGGGAAACTGGTTTTACTTCATTTATTAACAGCATTAAAAAGGTCAAGCCGAGTATTTTCTTTTAATATTTGTATTCTATTCATAACTGAAGTGGCTTAAATTTAACCTTGTATCTCTTTGAGATGAGCTTCTGTACAAACCACTGATAATTCAATAGGAAGCTTAAATTTATCTCGGTTATTAATCAATAGAATTTACAAACAATAACACGAGGAACTGATTCAATATTTATTACTTGGCGCACCTATTTCTTCAGCTTAGAAGCAATGTTTGCAGTGTGTTATAAATCCTATTTGGTCCTATGTAGTATTAACGAGCCTGGAACTGCTCCTTAGAAATTAAAGCCTCAAATTCATTGGTCTTTGTTTCAGTTCGTTTTTTTCACATCAGAATGAGTGTTGTAAGTCCTTATCGGCAGTAGTATACATGTTGCCTACATTTGCATATGTACATATAAGGTGCTATTGATATGACCGGCTGCCCTGTCCTGATCTTATTCGAGTACCAGTATGAAAGCATAATAGTTTACCGATATTTATACCGTGAACCTCTTTAAGACAGAGCGGTCTAGTGACACTATATCAGCTACATAATGTTGTTCAGGATCCAAGTCGGCTACTAACACTTACCTCCACCGCCGACAGACGTGGTGGTGACCAGGTAGAAACAGTGCAACAGTAGCGACAGCAACATCTTTGTTGACATCGTGGCTTTCATCCCGTGCCTTCTCGCGCGCAGTGGCCCACCATGGTCAGAGGCTCACTGGTCTGCTGCCCTTACATGGTTTGTTTGAGCTTCTTTTGGTGGGTTCTGGAAAACAAGTTCTTGGCTTAATATTGGTATTTAGTGTCAGTATCAGTAAGGTACATTGACGCAACGATATAGGACGTATCGCTGGAGATACATGGCAAGGCGCAAAAAACCTTCCTTCAAAGCCTACATTTGCATTTGCGACTTCTTTGCTGTAGTGATGTATGCCCGTAAGTGATGATAACCCTTTATCATCAGGTGACGTACCGTATCAATTTACGCTTTTGTTTGTCATTAGAGAGAGAAACACTTTTAGACCACAAATTAGATATGCCTTTATCAAAATAAAGTTCAATGTAAAACCAAAGTCTGAACACATGGGAGAAATACTCAAAATACTATGTTGACACTCTTTGATTTTCAATGAATCTGTCTATTAATGGTACAAGAGTTGATTACGCAAACACTCTAATTAACGACGAAAATAGACGATCATCATACAATACCAAGTCCTTCTAATATAACTCAAATATCCGGGAACAATGTGAATAAACATAACAATAACACGAGCGTAAACACAGCGGCATATTATATTATCAAGTAATTTGTAGCGCGGCACACGCGCGCGACTAATCGGAGATGGCTAATGATGTGCGTGATATTGTCGCCACTAATATACTTACAGACTAGCGAATCCTCACAATCGGTTGTACTTTTAACACGTATAAGCGTAATAAGAATAAATTCATATCAACATTACAACTAATGAATTCTTGACCTTTTTCAGAGTAAGTAGAATTTAAAAACGTCTGTAACTAAAATATCATATCCAAGGCCAGAGTGCAGAGTTAGGTTTGAGGTCGCGGTCTTTCACACTGGTCAAGGTAGATTTCACACACCTCAGGAAAAAATATGGAAAACTGTAAAGTTTTCTCAGGATTTGTTAAAGGCACATAAAGTCAGTGTTGCGAACGAGGATGTGCATCCCGTCCATGTACCCGGAACGGGAGACTAAAATCCAAACACTAGGCCATCGCTGCTTCTGTGAACTTCTGTATTACTAGCCAAGGTTTCTCAAAATTCAGATTCATAAACAATCATCATGTAAGCCGGCCTTAATCCTATCAAGTACTCCGCACTGAACGCGCATTACTATTATAACGTAATAATAATCTGCGTATGTAATGAACCGCACATAACAATAATATAGCAGTCGAGAGTGAAGTTAATAGATGCAGAATTAATTAAACGTACAATATAATCATACTTACTACGATATGTATTGTTAGGTTGACACTATTGCAATAACTGTCAGTTATTTCAATTTACCGCTTAGATTCAGCCTAAGCTACGTTCTTTGATTGTTAGTTTTACTACCTGAATGGATATAGACGTATTTGACTAACGATGATATGATTGGTGAAGATATTTTAAGTAACGATGATACTATATCCAATTGACATTAACGTTTACATTTTAACATCGTCAATTATGTAAATTCTACATGCGAAGCAGGCTTTCGGACTGTAAACATTCAGTTCGATGATAAAATTGAAACTGAATCTGAAACCTAAAAAATATAAAAGTAATACGACCTTGATCGTAACGCTAATAAGCTTTGACAATAACGTTCAGTTCCTTAACGTATACTAAAACAGTGAAAATGGATATTGTTCTGCAATGTATGCTAATTTAATCGCAAACCATTATATAATGAGCGTCGTATTCAAACCATTATCTAATGAGTCAGTTACCGTTGTAATAACAGTTGCGCGGATACCGTGTCAGATCTGTAGCAAGCCATGTGTCATATCTTATCGCGTGTGTCGTGTGAAATGTCAAATGGTATACAGACAGATTCAGTCACTGAGATTACCACGAGACTTGCCTATCGAGACCAAACAGGTCAGATATTGTCTGATGGACGCGTCAGAAGTCTCCGAAACCTGCGGGTATGTGTGAAAACAGAGATGGATGTAGATGAAGCACGTCAGGAGTTTAAGGATAGAGATATTTGGTACTCAGTGCTCTCTGCCTGTTTTTAAAGCTTTCGCTTGAGTGTCTGATAACAATAAGATAGTTGTGTTATCGTCATCCTGACTTCAGCAGCTCGTTTCCATTATTCATATACTTCAGTTGTTTACTTGAAGAGCTTGCTCCCTTGTGTCGAATTGGACAGTTGTCTACATTACCTAGGTACACATAGACTAAGACATGAATTGTTCTAATTTAGTTTTCAGGAGTAGTAACGAGTGTTTGAGACCGCAGATAAGACTCCGGGTATCAGGAGCTGGATACAGGTTCCAGACTCCACATTACAATAACTTACGATACATCACAGTTTCCTCTCCATATCATCTGATGGGTTTTAGTCTGTCAGTTCTATTACAGTTTTAAATACATCCAAGCCATCGTTCAAGGTTTAAAAAAACATTGGTATGACGACACTGTAAATGAGGGAATCATGTTTACGTAGAAGTCGCTTAACTAAATATATGCTGACCGGACATTGGTTTAGACGTCAGCTTAGAACTAGTTAGTGTCTATGGCATGCACGGATTGTATAGAATTAGATCTACAGACGGGTATGCTTTCGGCCCGATCAGATCCAACATTGGAAGCGCAAACAATTGCTTAGGCGTAAATCGAACCGGCATAGATAGCTGTATCAACAACAACGTTACTCGATCGGCGGCACCGTTTACATTACGCCTGCTGGTAAAATTACACATGCACAGATATACACAACTGACTACTGCATTCTTGTAATGGAAATACTTTCTGTTAGCTTTATTTAAACGCGTACGACCTACAAAAAAATCCCTATAGCAAAAATACGTTCTACAAACAATGACAAAGGCAAATCTTCTCTCTTATTTTCAATGATCAATATGCATGTTTGGACAAATAATGTTTTGTTTATAAAAAATAGCAAGTTTTTAAAGTTTTTATATACCCTTTTATTGTTCCACTTGTGGACACGGATCTTTTTTTGTAGTTTGCAGTTTAGGGCATTGTCTACCACGCTGGGCAAGTCCGAATTTGCAGTCTCGATATACCTGAGAAAATATTACATATGTTTTTTATAACATGCTCTAAGGTGTGCCGGTTTCCTCGCGATCTTTCCCGGTATAAGGCGTGATATTTTCATACTATGTTATCAAACGTTCGTCGCAAGCCCGAGGTTGGAGCCAGGATTTGAACATTCCTGTACATTAAAAGTGGCCGTACATAAATATAGGAGACGACTTAAAATGTAATCCTAATTTCATCGCTATTGCAATACGAAGCTAGAACCAATATTAGGTAGATTACGCTTCGAGGAATATATTACTCACATGTACATGATGGAGTCGACTGTTTGTAATTACATACATTTAATTTCCAGCAGCTAATATATCTAGATATGTGTACTTTTGAGCGTTCAACTTAATGCCCGTTTAATCTTAGGATTCATTCCCGCAGCTTATTAATCAACTCAATATGTAACAGCAAATTGAATACGTCTAGCAACCACTTTACATGTAGAAGATTAATATTCACACGTGCCAAATATGTCAGTAGAATTGGGTCAACGCGCTTACTGTAGAGAATTGCGCTATTCGTTGCTTCATTGGAAATATTAATATTGGCAGTGGTGACGTTCGTTCCGAAAATGGTGCCATGGAGTAGGATAAGTCCCCCGTGTTGTAATAGTTGATTATATGACCGACTAATGTAAGCAGCGTGTAATCTGACGAGCCGGTTTACATTTCAGCCGGAGATCCCGAAGACCTGTAAGAGAGTTTTAGTGCCGTAAAAATCTCACATAACAAAGATTCTTTTGAAGATCTCCTCTGTCACCGAAAAAAACAGGTTTGCGAAAGAAATCTCAATATCATTGTATCATGTTATAAAATGCTATACATTATTTATTATCATAGACCTTATAATCGTAGTCGCAAATGGACGGGAGGTAATTTGAATTGCCATTTGACGTTAATGCACGCGGAGCTGTGACGCGCGGGCCGCATTTAAATGACAACACTCCTGACGCGGGGCCGTCGTAAAACAATAATCGACCGATTTGTACACTCGAAACAGAACATTACCTGCCCATAACATTATCAGGACCATAAAGATCGTCGTTCCTCCGAACTCGTGTAGCAAATGCTCGCAATTTACTTTATTGCAGACGGCATATCATCCCCACTTATTCCTGGCCCATCGTACCACTATTCATAAACTGTTGAAAGGGTCTTGTAGTTCTGGTCACAGTAGGTTTCGCGGTAGGTCCCCGTTTTCGTTCCGCAACAATTTTTTGTGCGTTCCCGAATTCGCTGCACGATACCTTTATTTGTCAAACATGTCCCACTGGGAGTTCAGAAAATAAGGGGTGTCAGCATTGTATTTGATGAAGATGGGAAAGCCACTCGATGTTCAAATATTGTCGTAACTTTACGAGATGCCTTTTGTGCCGCCGCTTCGTCATTTAATTTAAAAGATTACGACAAAGATATAGTGGATTAACCAGCGCTGAAAAAGATTCTGAGGGCCCCGAGGATAAATTAACGGAATTAATCACTTTCGTTGCGGAGAAATGTTTTCCTTTTAGGTAGATTTCTTTAGAAATACTACCCATTCAGGTTGATTGTACTTTTGGATTTCAAATTTCTAGCGACCGATATTAAAAGTGACTAGTTTTAGATAGACTACGATTAGTGTCGAAACCCGATTAAAATTTCTACGAAAATCAAGTGCTTCAAATTTAGTTTACGATGTAAAAGTTGGACTAAAATTTTAGATTAATAGCCAAAAACAATAGTAATAAACAAAACAATGATGACAATTGACGGTCAATTGCTTGTATAATGTATATGAATGTTAATAAAAATTAATGTTTTGTGAAATCTACACATCGAGTTCATGTCGCAACCACCCTGCTTATGTCTCCTTGAGAACAAATAAACGCTTTCATATATTTGAGCGTCGTCGGATTAATAGATTAATAGATTATTTTAATATATAAATCGATTTTAAGAACCTTACAGTAATGTTTTCAACTTCCTTGCCAACGTTGTAAAAGTTTTATATCATTGCGTAAACAACTTTTAACTATGTATATTCAAGAAGACATTCCGCAAACTAGAAGTTCTCTCCCTTGAGTAAGAAAAGTAAAGTACATTTATTTTGTTAACATGGCTGATTCTCAAAAAAAAACTATTCATTTGCGCGTATCTCTTAGCCATTATACTGGTTCTATTACTGGAACGAGTAACACAAAAGTTGTCTTCTACACTAATCGCTTTCGGATCTGATCTAAGAGCAGTCGCAGCTGGAAGAGACTAGCCTCGCAAGTGTCGCAAACTTAGTTTTTGCTGCTTCATCGATCTTCGATGCCTTAAGTAGATAGCTTACTTTGCAAGTTCCGTGCAGTGAGGCTGAAGATTATTATACACTTAGTTGAATGAGTTGTGTAGATGACCGACGATGTCATTCTGAGATTATTCAGTGGGCAAAATACATTTGTTTCTTTCCATGCATTTTACATGACACCATCACGCCAGGTCCCGAACCGGGTAAGGCCCTGGCGTGATCGGGCGTGGCGGGCATGCATTTCACAACGCTTAGAATTTGAGTGCAGATCCATTAAAATAACAAAGTCATACAATCAATGGTGAAATTTATAGATCTTTCTATCTATTCTACTCTCTGTGGAAAACATTATGTAGAATTGTAACATAAGTAAGCCGATCTATATATTTGATGTAATACTAACAATATTACAAATGGTCGTGTGTTTCTTTGCTTGTCCTTCTTTCACGTCAAAACGGAGTAACGGATCCATGTGACCTTTGATATCGAGATAGTCGAAGAAGTGGAGAGTGCCGTAGGTTACTTTTTCGTGTAAAAATCTCTCGCTTCCACCTAAAAACACGTTTTAATCAAATATAGATGGCGCAATGACGTGTGAACAAAATAAATCCCTTGAACGCGTGATTAGCCGCGGGTAACAGCTAGTGTCAGTATATTTGTTGTGTAGGAATGTTAATTTAATCTTAGTATTTGCATATGTACATATGTTAGTTTAACGTGTTTAGAATGTCTGTTTCAATATACTTTATAGTTATTTCGAACACATTATTATTCAATAGTAATAGTGGCTAAAATAAGTAGGAGTATACGAAAAATGTGAAACAGTCGTAGCTATGGATTAATCTAATGACACAAAGTTATAAAGAGGCAGTATTAGAGCTATTCAGCTGCTGGCAATGGACGCTGGCCCCGAGATTGTAATTGCTGAGTGAAGTTTGAGCGTAATTGAGTTTGAGATGCGGACTTTACTTAATCACCCGATGGATCTTCAGAGATAAGTCCTATCTAGCCGAATTTAACTAGAATAGAACCAATTAGCGTCAGATGTTGCTTCAGTGCCGTTACCGATGTTTGAGCATCGTGCTCGGGGTATCGTTCCCGTTTAAATCTACTTTGAATTTGAAACTATCGGATTGATTCTACTGAAAGCACGATGCTGTGAATAACATCAAATTTTAATAAAACAACAAACTCCAGTCGAAGTTGTTATCTACAGTGATACAATTCTTCACAAATTCAAAGAACCTTTGCTCCATAATTTAGCTAAGCGCTGCCTTTATGTATTAGCCAATAACAGGTCTTGTTTCGAAAATCTTTTACCAACTTTGCGTCCTCGATCTGTCTAATTGAATATTTATTGTTACATCTTCATTTGTAACGTTTCTCAGCTATTTAATCTGCCAGTACCTACCTTCGATAGAACTTCGAATTATTTGAGACTGATATGGAGGCAAAGTTTTATTAAATCCTTTTAAAGCGAGGGCACAACTCGAATAGTGTCCTTTGAACTAGATAACAAAGGAGATGAATATTTTAAATAGTTTAAGTCCCTTATAAGTCTCATAGGCTTCGTTTTAGATACGTCTTGAAGGAATTTCTTATTATCCTCTCAAAAGCAACATTGTATTTGATTTGAAATTAATAAATAAGGTTTATTTCTCAACGGCACTCTGTGTCTTGAGATACCCCCAATGATAAGAACACAGTCGTCCGGACCCAAATATATCTAATTTGATCATTTAACTTATGGCTGGGAATCGATCTCGAGGCCATTTACAGATACGGGTATGGCGATCAACGCGTCAAAGGGGATATCATACACCAGACATTGTGAAATATAATGGGATAAGAAAAGGCTACTAATTTATCCGATTTTCCAACGATTATATGTGTTAGCGACATACAATACATAATAACTTATATTAAAATGATAATGTACGCCATCTATTGTCAATAATCCTCATTTCGGATTGTATTACATCATTGTTGTTTACAATACGTGAACAATTATTAGCAAAAATATGTGTCGCTCGATCCAGATTGATATTAACAAACACTGCTAACGGGGTAATTGAATGTAAGGAATGCGGGGGAAAGGGTTTCATCCAGAGGGCCCAGAGACGCAGAGACCTGGGCGGAGAGACGCCGATCGAGTGAGGCCTGAAGTCCGCCGTGTACCTCCTAAAGCCGATCGGTGGAAACGAACGACGATGGAAACTATATTCATAACTATATATTTGTGTTAAACTCCGTAAAATAAACCTCGCTTTACGATACGCAATCATATGTGTACTTCCGTTCCAGTTCTTGTTTCCTGTTCCCAGTTAAATCCTTTTATAAATTAACATGCATTATAAATATGTACATTGACATCAATATCAATTCTGGATACAGAGTCAAGCTCTTTATTGTCTGAACAACTCTAGTATTATAAAACTTAAGTTACTATCGATCTATCTTACGTTTACATATTAGAATGGCTGAACTGATTTTGATGGAATTTGTAAAACAGAACCGTGAAGTAGGATAGGCAATATTTTACATAACAATTGTGTTACTGATCCTGTATTCTTTTCATAACAAAATTTTGAATACTTTTTTCTTACGAACAAAGTTCTCAGATCCGGAGAATGGATTATACAGATACAAACAAAATTATGTTAAGGAAGTCTTTTAAGACTTGTGATGTTACGAAACTAATTTTTATATTGAAACAGTTATTATTATGTATTGTTGAGCTATAGAAAGTATTTGTTTATTTGTTTGCTGTTTCATTGCAAAAAACACAGTCTTTTGTTTTTAATGTAATGCTTAACGACGAACTAGTTTAAAAGTGGAGCGGCGCAGGCGGTATTTGTTTGGGCGACCGCTGCACACGGGCATAAGTTCTTAATTGAACGTTGTCCTCATTTCAATTTAACTTATGCAATTATCAAATACTTTTTTTTATGTTAGGAGAGTAGTGAACGAGCTGGCAGCAGTCACGAGTCGCCGATCCCGCCCATGGACATCTGCAACCGACCTCTAATAGGGCTGTAGGGATGGGACTGTTAGTG
>DWDX01003900.1:0-12440 GCA_018245675.1 Agara michaeli
CGAACAAACGGGTAGACCGCCTACCACCGTACCCACCACGCATGTGTAACCTCGGTATCTCTATACTGCAATAGCGAAGTGCTGACGGATTATCAATTTTATTATTAAATAGTTGATAATAATGTATGAGGAGGGACAACTTTCGTCTCAGTTCCAATGTATCGAGCCCGACCATACCGTTAACAAATAGGGAAGGATACAAGAAAGGATAATATCCGTATCTACGTTTATATACAAAACGCAAAAATTTCCTCTGTACTCTTTCTATCATGAGTGAGTATTTCTTCTCATGTGGATCGAAAACGATTGCATTATACTCTATTCTGCTGCGTACATAGGATTTATACAGAGAGAGCGCTACATTTATATTATCAAAATTAGCCGCGGTTCTTATTACAAATCCCAGGGCTTTGTGGGACCTGACACACAATTCTTTTATATGCTTCTTAAAATTGAGTTGTGCATCCAATGTTACGCCGAGGTCCTTTATTGTGTCTACTCTTACCAATGAACTATCTTGAAGGTGATAATCATATATAAGCGGGTGACGTGATCTGGTAAACGTTATAATATTACATTTATCACAGTTTAAAGTAAGCCGGTTAGCGTTACTCCATAATAAAATGCTCTGTATATCGTTCTGTAGCGCCTCGCAATCTGCGACGTCTCTTACTGGTCGGTATAATTTTAGGTCATCTGCAAACATTAAGCACTTAGAAGCTCTAAGGACTTCAGGCAAGTCGTTGACCATTATTAAAAATAAACTGGGCCCAAGCGTACTGCCCTGGCTCACACCCGACCTAGTATAATATAGATGAGACTTAAAGGGAGGCAAATGAACATATTGTTTCCGATTTCTTAGGTAGGATGCAAAAAATAATAGCAATTTATGAGAGAATCCAAATTGTTTAAGCTTACTCAGGAGAACATCATTATCGACTTGATCAAATGCTTTTTTAAAATCGAAATATGCTGTGTCCATTTGTACACCTTGATCCATTATATTGGTTACATCGCTGACGAAATTCAGGTGATTGGTTAATGTCGAGCGATGCCGCCTAAATCCATGTTGGCTGTCGTGTAAATACATACGAATTTGCTCCTCTATACGTCTGTTGATAACGGATTCAAATAATTTCCCAAAGGCGGACAACACTGCTATCGGCCTATAGTTCGGAATTTCCACTCTATCGCCATTCTTATGGATTGGTGTTACTTTAGAAATTTTCCACTTATCCGGATACGTAGCAGTTGTTAAAGATAAATTGAAAATATGCAATAGAGGACGTTGAAATAGTCGAATACAGTCCTTGACAATGAATGGAGGTATACCGTCCGGGCCTACAGAGGAGTTGGCTCTAAAATGTCTCGCGGCATTAATTATTTCTGCAACTGACACTGACTCTAACGCGACATCTGGAGTGTTACCATATTCTTTGTAGGCACTGGAATCAAGACGGGGTTCAACATTAAGAAATACTGAACTAAAGTAGCTGGCAAAGGCATTAGCAGCTTCGACTCCCGACACTTGTCCATCATTTATATTAAAGGTATCACAATGATTTTGTTCACGACGTAAATTTTTAACAAAAGTCCAAAATGTTTTTGGATGCCTGCTAATACTGTATTCTACACGTTTCTTGTAGCCTGCATACGCATTGTCGATCATTAATTTTACTTTAGCTCTATAATATCTGAATAATGCTAAATTGAACTCTTTGCCTTCAATTTTGTACCTTCGATGATGGAAATACTTCCATGGAATGTCGCGTATTATATCGGGAGTAAACCACGTTGGATAAATATATCTACCAGTTTGCCCAGAACGCTTTTTAATAGGAACGCAGACGTTAAAACAGTCTTCAATTAATGTGTAAAAAGTGGTTGTAGCTGTATTTGCATCCGTACATTCAATTACGGTACTCCAATCGACATTGATTAACTTTGAGTAGAGTGACCCGTAGTCGGCTTTTCGAAAATTCCATTCCGGTGTAGCATAGGAAGTAGAGCATTGCCTCAATGGCGACACACGTGATGTGGTCGACAGATACGCACTATAAGGAAAAGAAAGTTCCACTTCTAGTGGAGGATGGTAAAGGTCGGGGGGCACTAGTGGCTCTCCGTTTCCGTAAACCCTAACGCGATCAGTCGGTAACCCACTCAGCACCAGATCTAAAATTCCATTGTATTCATTTTTTACATAATTATGCTGCAATAAATTGCAAAATTGTAAAAATAAATTAAATTGATCTTTTACATTCCTTGAACAGGAATTTAGATTAAAATCGCCTAATATTAATATATCCAACAAAGGATAGTCACAAACAATATTTTCCAGAACCGATAATACACCAATATATTGGTCGTCCTTATAGTTGGGCGGTATGTAAACCACACAACATAAAAATTGTATATTTTTTAAACTTATAACGGCACAGACGATCTCTTTATCACACGTTAGTCCATCAATATAGCTAATTCTACGAACACTATAATAGTCTCGAATAGCAAGGAGAACACCTCCCCAGCCAACATCATTGTAACGGTCATTACGAAGAATCGTATAGCCAGCAGGAAAAAGTTCAAAATCCCCAATAGAACTTACAAGAAATGTTTCAGTTAATGCGATAATGTCTGAACAATTACAATAAACAGCTTTCTTAAATTCTTGCATTTTGCTCCGTAGCCCACGGACATTTTGATAAGTTACATATAGGTATCGCGAATTTATTTTCCGAATAGTTTCGTTATAATTTGTTCGCGATTGGCTTTCCTCGTCTTTGAAACCACTCATTAAATTCCGTGTTAGGCGGCCAACTACTTGCATCCATGAAGAATCTAAATACGCTTTCAGGTACCGTAATGACAAACGAAGAGTAGTTGCTGTGTTTTAATTCAATTTTTTGAACATCATACGGTGTATTCGTAGGTTTTCGCTTCATCATATATGCTTGAACCTTAGCAGGTGTAGTATCTGGACGCAGAGACCACACATGTATACGCTTCATTTTTTCTACAGACTCTAAGTCCGTGTCTAATTCACCCGTCCCGCGTATAATTGTGCGTTTGTACTTACGACGACTCTGTGTCTTCCATTGCTCCCCTTGTTGGTGATCAATTGCGATACCGTCCTTCGCACTCGGCAATGTTGACTCCGACACAAGGCACGACGCGTGAGTTGCACGTACGGCTTCGGGCATAGTATGTTGCTCGGACGAACTCGGTTGACTCGGGCGAGGCGGCGCGGGTGCGTCGGCGAAGTCCGTGGCTCTCGCTCGCTGACGGCGAGTCATTACGACCCGTGCTTCGGGAACGAGCTGCGACGAGATTGACACTACTTGTTGCGCTGGGTGCCTCTCGCTCGGCGCCGTTGCTCGCTTACTCGTTGTCACTGGTGCCGCCGATTGCAATAAATTATCCGGAGCAGGTAATTGATTCATTGTTATTGGGATGTACATGACAATACATAACAATCCGAATGATATTTTGCTGCAAGTGTCTGTAAGTCGGTTATACCAGAAATCCTTTTATGGATATCTCGATAATAATCAGTTTTATGGACGGCTATAAAATTCGGGATGGATTCATTTAAAGTTGGAGTGTTGATGTCTGAAATCTGCCTACGCCGAGCTTTATTTAATTTTGCTTCTTTTGTTTTATCAGCTTCTTGTCCGCAAACATAACGGTTATTGAAATTCATGCTACTTCGAAGTTTTTTTTTCGGAGGCGATAATGAGAGATTTTCACGGACCTTATTTTTGTACATTCCAATATACTTTTTATTAATATATTTTTGTCGACAACTTGAATGAGCATAAACAAATTCAGTTTGTAGGTGAGGTAACAATCCATCTTGTCGTTCGGTTGAAGCAGCTTGTAAAGAGGTTACCTACTCCTCTACTAATTTTATAATTTCACCTAAATTTGAATTTGTTTCGGAAGATGAACCCAGGCGTATACATATTATGCAGCTATTTTCATCAGCCATGCTGCTAGCCGTTGGTTTATCCATTGTTCGAAATCTAATAAAAAATAATTAATAATTAATTCATTGCATTTGATTCATTATTATATTTTTTTTTTATTGAAACTGATCTTTAGTTTTCGATTTATTTATTATTTAATTAATTCAATAATGAACTGTAGTTTTCAATCTAATCGCTTACCAAATTAAGCAATACAAAATAATTTGTAATAGTTCAATATAAAAACGTCGTCTTCAATACACGTTCCAGTACAAAAATATACACTGTTATAGAAGCACAATATTCACAGACCACGTGTTACTTGCAACTACAGTAGCCGAGAAATTCTATTGTACATAGCAGCTGTCGCTCCGCTCTCCCCACCACGTTTTTCTACCTGTTCGAGATCCCTAGTGCTATTTTTATACACAGGTATCTTTGCAAAATGTTCCTATATGTCTACTCAGGTAAGATTTAACATATGAATAAAAAAAAATACTGTTTAAAATGAAAATATATGGTCAAACATTATTTTTTTATAATAATTTGTTTTGCAATTTTTAGTTTAAAAAACAATATCCCCCATCGATCATATTAATTCATTCACTATAACTCTAATCCGAAGTTTTACGGTTTTGAATGCTCCAGGCACTCCACTATTTGGTGATTGGCAAGTTTGAATTGTATCTATGAGTGATAGTCTTAGGTCTCGCTGTAATTTATCTGTGACTATCTCTTCCGGAACATTGTCTTTCATTAAATATTTTACTCTCGTCTGATTTGCAACGAGGTTTCTGGATCGGCATCATTGCTTCCTTAAATAATTGCATCCTTAAATCACTGACTTGTTCATTGTATGGGGAACTGCCTAATATTGTTACTGAAGAGTAAGACGTATCGTCTTTGTTGGAAATACTTATTCTTTTAATTTTGTGCTTGTAGAACTTTTGGCGTTCTGTCTCCATTTAGCTGAAATAGTAAATATTGTAAGTAAAAATAAAATATTTATGCACGTACATTATCTTCATTAGGCTAGTTTTACTTAAATGGGTACCTATGTACCTAACACAAAACCTGTGTACCTACTGTGATGACTCACAGCTTGTAAGAGTTATAAGTAAAACTCAATTCTATTACTTAGTAGGTGTCTAAAACGGTTAAGTTATTTATCCGTGGCATATGAGCAGGTAACATTATTGTATAAACGATTCTTCAATGCGTACCCTAACTAAACTGAACCCGAACCTAGGTACCTATATGTAGGTACGACAGTCTGGACAAAAAAGTATTTATATCAATATTTATTCATAGTTACCTAGCGCACTATAATGGTAAAAGTCAACCTCAGATGCAATAATTGCCTTAAAATTCTAAAATAACTTCTTACTCAATCAATTCATTATCATAATCGAACTTGTAATAACAATAACAAATAACTAAATAATTCATAAGTAAACACATTATATTTCACTTGATTAAAAAATAAGTAAATAAAGAAATTTACACTTACGATCAGATTGCGAACAGCGATTTACGTAAACACTGGCGAGAAATGCGCGCACGTCACTTCTCGGTGGGCTCTATCTAGAGTTCGGCTGAAGCACCCGCGCGCGGCAATCTTCTTGAACGATCACGATTTTTAACTCCCAAGTGATGAAATAAATATTTTACTTTGGTCAAGATCTAACCATGGCATCTATGAGAAAACCATAAAAGTGTTAAATTTCCATTACGTATGTGCGCGGCAAATGGTCTGTTTTGTTACTGGAAATGGAATTGAAATGGATTCTTTGTTTACCTATTGGAAAATATGTACTTCAAGGGTACTTTAATGAAAGTTTGGTTAGATTCTGATTATGGGATCCATGACCAAGTAACGGAACTCTTCAATTCTTAGGAGCACATTACGTCGTTTTGGTCAAGTAATTGTCGTAGTCGAATATGATGATCAATGGAACTCCTTAACGGCTTACAGTAAGGGTGCGATCTGTGACAGAATTTCTAACTGTCTGCAAACAAATTGTAATGCGACTAAGGCAATCGTTCTAATTGCACTTCTTAAATATTGTTCACGTAGGAACGCGCGGGCGCGGCAGCGGGTGCGGGCGCGGCAGACGTTGCGAGCTTATGTGCACATTATCCGCCAGACGTTTGCGCGAGTGTGCCGTGTATTCAGAGGTTCAAAAGTTGGACGACGATCTTTTATTTTTAACAGAAAATTCATACCTTAAGTGGGAGATGCTAAACATTAGAATTGGTGTGCAGGAAATAAATAAAGAAAGGGAAGGGTATGGTGAATTTTATACTTTATATAGTCATTTGAAAGAACATCCTTCAAGTTGTATTGAATTGTATGTATTGATGTATTGAACGACATTATAAAAATACGTGTTATCGTTTCTAGCGATAAGTTCAAACTGGTTGAACTTAACTACGGCGCGAGTGAATCGCCGCTAGTTCGACATGAACACACACAAACGTCTTTAGTCAAAGGGAAAACTCTTCTAAAACAAATTAATTTGCACTAAAGTGTAAACAAATAATTCAAGGTCCTATCTTGTTATTCTTGGAGTCGGTGTCTCTTCTCCGCAGCTTATGGTTGACACCGACTCCAAGAATAACAAGATGGGACCTTGTATTGTTTGTTTACTTTTTAGTGCAAATGAATTTGCTTTAGAATAGTTTCTCCTTTGAAGTCGATTTTTATTTTTTTGTTAAAAGTTTTGTTTATTATTTTTGGACTCGTAAAAATGTAATTCTACTGACATAGCGTAAATATTATGATGTACTAACAAATGGATCCTTTGTTAACCCAGAATAAATAATTTGAATTTGAATTATAACAAGATAATGATCCCGCAGCTCTGTAATGAATGAATTCTAAACAACAATCTGATAGCTAATTATTATTTAGCACTCTTATAGCCAATTTTACAATTGTCAGATAAACGACTAGATAGTCATTATCTGGCGAATAGTATAATTTTTAATTTTACAATAGATATCGGATTGTACATATCAATAATGACTATGATAAATTTATTGACATGATAATTGTTATATGATTTATCTGATGATCGATAAATCAGGCCATCACAGAATTTTCAATTATGACAATAATTGAAATTAAAAAAAAAAAAATTATAAAGTACCTGTATATTTTAATTTATTGCACAATAACTTATTTTAAAGTAATTCATCAAAGTCTCTCTAAATATGTTTAATTTTACAAACATAATCATTATGTTTGTTATGAATAAATATATAATTCCATATGTAATTAAAATCAATTGTACCTATTTTAAGGCATGCAATTCTAGTAGTATATGGCCAGTTACAGTTATAAACTATTTAACTATAATATGTATTGATAACTACAAAAAGTTAATACACTAACAACTGGAAAAAGCAGGATGTATAATTCAATTGTGTAATTGCTTCTAAAAAATGCTTCTAAATCTAAATGCCATAAAATGCTTCTAAAAAACTATCTACAGGAAGTAAAGTTTAATTGAAAGATATTTAAATTAGTGGAAGAGATAACAACAACATTGTACATTGCCAAAGTCACTTCAGCGACTTTTAAACATTACTTTAATAACACAGCAATATATTAAGCACAGTGAAACACGAGTTGGGCAAAATTTTTTCCTTGTAAACCACACATTTATATAGCAAGTGCTGTTAATAACTGACCTCGGTCAATTTCAGTTATACTTAGCTGTCTATAAGTAATAAATACATAATAGCTTTTACTGCCTATCTGTCGATAAGCATAAAGGAGTCTAACATGTAAAGCAACATGTGCCATATTACAGGAACATACACTAACAAGAACCAACAGAACAATACAAATTTGCTTACCCATCGTCGATCGGAAAATTATCAATTATAACAAATTAATATACATAACGCTCAATACTCAAACTACAAATGAATTAAAATACATAAAAGTAAAATCACAAAAATATAAAAATACAATCATAGCTACAATAGCATAAAAGGTTTGAAACTAACAAAAAGGTTTGTCATAAAAGGTTGAAAAGGGTCAAAAATTAGGATGAAATCAAAAGAAAACCTCACCAAATGAAAACAGTAGCACGCTTTTTTTTATATATATATATAAAAGATGATAAATTGCATAAAATAAAAATATGAAAATAAAACGAACCTGATGCGTCATTTGCAGGAGAGGATGTATATTCGGACTCAATCTTAGTTTCCATGATATACCTGCAAACAGAGCCTTTCTTTAAATTTTGATCTAGGCTGTCCACTAATCGCTTATATAACGTAAGCATCGTGGCATGATGTGTATTTAGGATGGAATGAAGTTGCTTGAGAAAAATGAATGATTTCAATTGATCACCTCCTCACTCCAGAATACTAAAATGGGTAATGTCACCATAACTTTAGTTTTATATCGTTATATATTATATCATGATGTAAATAAGCTTCGAACAAAAATGTCGTTTACATTTGACAATAACTTTATTTGTTTCACAATACACAAATACAATAAATGCACATATTAAAGCATTATTCAAAACCTTTACAACTTAGAAACGCTGTGGTCATTTATTGGAGGTGTTTCTTATAGTACTCTAGATGATCTTTATTTTTTTAACAAAACCAGAGCAGAAAATAGAAAAAGAGAATATTTTAAACCACTCTACAATGGGTACATTTTCTTACGATTTTTATATGCACCGTTATAGCAGCGAAATTTTAAGTGCATGCAGGAATTTGAACCTTAGATCCCCATTACTCATAACATTACACATCGTAGTATCGTAATAAAGCAAAAGAGAAATTTATTACCATACAATGTTAAACTAACGATAATTGTCCAACAGAAAAAATCATAACAAAATCACAGATCCAATAAGAAAATATAATATACATCATCGTCTTTTATTATGTTTCTAGAAGTTTATTAACTAATATTAGAATGGGTGTTCATAACCTTTGTTCTTGAGCGAATTTAAAAAAAAGTATTGTCTATTATCACTATTGATGTTTTCTTTTTCATGCTATTAATTTCTTAACAATTGACAGTCTAAAATAAATGCTATTTACAAGTGACAGATTTCAATAGACGTTTTAACTTATATTAAATATCATGTTTTGATTAAAAGGTATATTGTTGTTCCAATTAATTATTGTTTCATGCTGCCTTAAAACAAGGAGGTGCAATATATTGCGGTTATGCAGAATTTTGATCAGAAATAAATCTGAGATACAAATTTACCTCTTTATATTAAATGTGAAATACAAAGAACACTGTGTGTTTTAGAATTTCAGTAAATAAAACTTCAAAGATATTTTATTCCTTGAAAGTTAATACATTACTTGTTCACTGGATGCTTTTTTAAAATATCCGAAGAGCACTTTAATGTTGTGAAACATTTAGGGTCTTGACATAATTTAGTTTATGATAACCTTAAAAAAGATCGTGCAAAATAAGATGCGAGTTGATTTATAAATGAAATAACAAATGTTTGCATGTAGCGCCATTAGGTATGGTAGATACCCGTACAAAATAAAAACAATACACCTGTACATTAGATGTAATTTAAATCACGAACTTCACGTGAAATCCGATGCATGTAAACATAAACTTTAATGGAAAAACAAACACTATATCACTGCTAATCCCATAAAATACAACAATGATTATAATTATAAGCCTATTATTGCTTTCCCTGTTCAGGTTAAACAAAGTAACTAGTATTATATACTCGCTTTTAAATGTTTATTATCTTTGCTGGACGTAATAAAATATTTCAACCAGAACAGAACATGAATTGTGACATATGATTTATTTATTTTTTATTCACTGTGTACATTCAGTTGTTACACTAGTTATTAGAATGAAAGAGTGTGTTTTAGATTAAGACTTGTGCATACAAATTCCAAAACCAAAACAAAGCCATAACAATTAACTGCCATGCCGCAAAGCGAAATACTTAACAAATACTCACTCTCATTGTCCACATGAAAAAGGAAAACGCAGAGTTCGTTTTACTAAATATCCTTTTGTTTATGTCAAACAATACATAGTGGATAGGTAAATGTTGTCTATTTCACATTGAATGTTTCAATTCCTATATGTCAGTATCACCACTAACTCTATTCACTACAAACAAATACACTCAAAACATACAACTCGTTGTCGGCATTCACGCAATACCAACAAAAACTACGCGATAATAATAATCACGAAATGTTATTAATTTATTACAAACTTCTGTCACTGCACAGTTTCTTTGACCTGTGTGAAAACACAAAATGGCCGGCCAAATAAACCTGGCACAACGCCGACTAATAACGGAACGTCAACAGGCAGGTATATCGACGCGAATCCGAACTCATTAATAAACCGGCAATAGTAGGTAATCGTTCTCAAAAATCATACTACAATTATAATAAAATTCAAATTTACAGATTACGAGCGCAATTGTAATAATAATATCGTTTCAGTACGCTCGACGTCTGACGCTGACCGAAGCCGTCAAAGCCGTCGCTTCGATCCGACGTAGCGCAGCTAGCTAGATATCTAGGCCGGTCGTATAAAATTCTGTTCCGTTCACTCGCAGGGAGGCGAATACAGAACAGACGCGGATGCCAGTGCCAGCATATGGCGGTGTGCCAGTATTGGCTGCCTGGCAAAGTTCTAGGTTGTGCTGTCGATATCTATCTCCTTTTCTCGCTCGACAGGGAAGTATGTCTTTCTCTCTCGCTCATGTTTCCATGTGTGGGTGTTTATTTCTGTGGAACGCCATTTTCAGCAAACGCCGACGCCGACCACGACCACAGAAACATTTATTATCGGAACGGGTCGCTTCGCAACGCTTGGTATATAATGACCTCGCTCGCTCAACTCAAGCGTCAGCCGCGGATCTCAACCTACAAAATGTAATAATAATACTTAAAATTGCCGACGAACACGTAGCTACTACGTATTCGAGAAGTTGAGCCGTGCGAGCGGGCGCATGATTCGTGTCACGATACGAGTGTCACGTAAACAAATTGTTATTACCTACCTCGTATAATATTTATTACATTTATTAATATGACTGGAATTATATATAATTATTCGCTAGTATAATAAATGGCCGGTTATTATAAAAAGAACTTGAGTAAATTACCAAATTTATTAACTAGGTATTTATTTATGATTACTTTATTAATAATACTATGCAAGATGGATTTATTGTATGCGAATGCTGTTCAGCATTTACGACAAGACCAATAACATACTACAATTACTTAATAAATAAGTTTAGTACTTAGTTAATAAGATAAGTAATAAACTTATTAGGTATAAAATACGAACTTTGCAACTGCTGAATAATAACTATAATATGTAGTACGTAGATATTGTCGGGTGCGGTTTATTTATTGTCGACGTTGCTTTGCGTTGTGACTGCGGCTGCGAAGTACTGCGTATCAGTAAAACAGAAATAGAAACGTATGGAAATGTACATTTACTTACAATGTACAGCTAGCTAAACGGTCGTTGAGCTGCGGAGAGACACCTATCTCTTTTTCTCACATATTCGTGCCCTATTGCCATCTTCGTCTCTCTCCCTTTCACACTTGACTCATGCTATGTAAGGCCAGCCAGCGACGCGACTACACGACACTCATTGTATAATACAACAGTACGTGTAAAGTTTTAAATGTGCGTTGGAATGAAACGAGTCCAATACTTATACAACGCACACATTTCCCTGTATAATTTTATGACATTATGCGTGTGTGCGTGAGTAAGCAGTAAAAATTTATTGTATTCTCGTTAATTGTATACGCATGCGTAATTATTATAAACTTGCAAACTAAATGTGCATTTGGAATATTAAATTATTTGATTCCAAAAAGATCCCTTAGTGTATTATGAAAAATGTGTCAATACTTTTGTAATTGACTGGGGTATCTAAACATAATTAAGCGCTTGTCTTGTCAATGCTCAACGAAAAACATGCCACATGAAATTTAGGGACTAGGATTATTTGAGGACGATAACACAGTATTTTGCAGGGTATTTACACCTGGAGGAGGTCATATTGTATCATAACGATTGCTATACATTCAAATTGCAAATCATTTAACATTAGTACAAATATACCTACGATGTTCTGTCTCCATAATTTGTCAGATGACGGCGATCATTATATATAGTAGGACGATTATAGTAATCGTAAGAATACTCTATACAGCGATCGAGGTATCCAACTAGCGTTATTAAGAGATTGTATCGGATATTTAAACAGCGTTATTGAGAGATCGTATCTGATATTTAAACAGCGTTATTGAGAGATCGTATCTGATATTTAAACAGCGTTATTGAGAGGTTGTATCTGATATTTAAACAGCGTTATTGAGAGATCGTATTTGATATTTAAACAGCGTTATTGAGAGATCGTATTTGATATTTAAACAGCGTTATTGAGAGATCGTATTTGATATTTA
>DWDX01003901.1:0-12439 GCA_018245675.1 Agara michaeli
TGTGTGTGTGTGTGTGTGTGTGTGTGTGTGTGTGTGTGTGTGTGTGTGTGTGTGTGTGTGTGTGTGTGTGTGTGTATCTTACTTTTAACACAATTATTTATGTATGTTCCGCTTTCGGTCGAACCGCTCGGGCGATTGTAACGAAGTTTTCCGGCCGGATGCAAAGTGACAAGCTACCGTTCTTCCAGCAGCACCACCAGCTCCCGCAGCGCGCGCTTGGCGAGGTAGCGGCGCCGCGCCGCCGACACCTGCAGCTGGCGGTGCTCGCGCAGCGCCAGGATCGTGATCAGCAGGTCGCGCTCCGAGCAGCGGTTGCGGCGAGATAGCACCTGACGTTCGATGTTTTCAGATATTAGATACATGTTAGTTGAATACACCCACCTTGATGGAAGCGGACGAGGCGAAATAATTTTTTCAAGGCGATACGCATGCTATTGTTTCGTAGTTGCTTTACATTTCCAACTAAACCTCAGTTAAAAAATAAAAATGTTGTATGCAATGTGCACTTAAACCATAGATAGATAATTCGTATACAAACATGATAAATTAACTTTCAGAAATCCACTGAAGGGACGTAAGTCTGCCCTGGAAGGCGCTTCTCTCTGCCTTCCTTAACTCACCGGAGCCATTGTGCACGACATACCTTCTCTAGGACATATCTGTCCGAGAACGATTTACCTCCTTATGGTTGTACGTGTACCGCCACGTGACGTCCTGGAGGTCGTCCCGGGAGACGGCTATGACATAGGACAGCTTCTTGTTCCAGCCGTGACTGTACATCAGCGGGGCGTTCAGCTTGGCCTCGCACGGATCCACGTGGACCCAGCTGTTGGAGTCGTAATCGAACACCTGGGAACAGAGAAATGCGATACCGATTAGGTTTGGTTAGGTTAGGTTGGAACTGTTTATTTATACTTTAACACGGTCAACAAAGGGTGGAGCCAACGTTACGCGCGTTCGAGCATCGCACCGCGGCGATGATGAAGTAATAGTGTAAGCGATATAGTACGAGTGAAGTGTCGTACCTCGCACCACACGTGGTCGGTCGTGTCGAACACGTATCTGGTGTCGTAGCCGAGCGCGCGGCAGAGCAGCGCGAAGCAGTTGGCGAACTCGCCGCAGCGGCCGCGGCGCGTGTGCAGCAGCGCGCCCGGGTCGTTGTGCCGCGTGAACGTCGCCGCGCCGTGCTCGCACTGCGTGCAGCGGTAGTGCTGGACGCGTTCGTAACCAAACACTCTTGATGTATTACGTATATTCACCTATTCTCCATTCCCTCTTCATTATGTATCCTTTTTCATGCCTCGTTTATGTGGTGTGAAATAAGGAGCTATTGTTTTGTATTGTATTGTATTGTATGGGTAACTGACGATCAAAACATAGTTCCTTCTCCAAACTAAGTTTCTTTGTAAGTCTATCTAATATACACCTTTTCTCTGAGCTACTATAACATGATTTGCACTACCTGGCGTATCTATAAAAACTTCCATTTACAGCAATACATACAATGAATGTAATCATACATTATTTGTTACCATACTGTATCGTTAAAAGCTCGTAGTCAAAATGGTCCTTCGAGCCAGATATTGAGTGATTATAACAGAAGCGAACAATACTCTTCAGCAGATACACAAGCAATACCTCCACAACGCAGTTTTCATCTTTAACGGCGACCGTGCTCTTGCCGGTCAGCCTCGTTGGGCCGCCGCACAGCACGCACGCCGGCTTGTCCACCCACGTGAAGAACTTGTGCTTGAACCAGCTCAGCAGCTCCGCCAGCAGCGCCATATCGAACGACAAGTCCTCGTCCTTCACCTCACCTGGAAACGTTAAATGTCTGGAACATGTGGCAAATGGCACTAGTTTTTTATAACATAAGAAAATTCTTTTATGTCTTTTAATTCAATGGCACTAGCCATGATTACTAAATCATACAGGTGCAAACAGTGATCTGTAATGAGAGAAATGGTAGCAAGAAATGTAATTAAAACAATCCAATATCTACCAGTTGCAATAGGATTATTTGGTGAGCTCTAATTACGGCTGTGGCATACAACCTGTACAGGTTTATGTGCCTCAAGCCAGAAGACTCAAAGCCTCCTAAGCCGAATTCAAATTGTTTCATTCATTATAAGGTAAAAACATGCCCCCAATGAAGGTTATATTTTAGTCATTGTACTTTGGCCCTGTGAGCCCTTCAAGCTATAGTAGACCGGGAAAAAAAAGCCAGTGAAAAATGCCAGCACTCTTTTAAATAACAAAATAAATGTAATAAAATTCATATATCAATGTACATGTAATAGAGTAATAATAAATGTAATAGAGTCCGAATAAAGAAGAATCCACCTGTTTTAATTTTCTTCTGGAACTCCCTCATCCTTTCAAATGCCCTAAGCTGAAGAGCCATCAGTGGTATGTTTTCCCGCGCCTCCTCTTGCAATTTATCATTTTCATATCTCAAAACGTAGTTGAACATGTTTTGTATGGACAGAAGAAAAGGATTGGTGGTAATCTGAAATGGAAACATTTTGTTATTAAAAAAAAGAGTACGAACTCCAAGGATCCTTCTTAATTGTGTCCTAGAGAAATAGAACTGAAGAAAAATCTTATTGTTCGGATGCTCTGTTTGCACCAGAATTACATTATCAAATAAACAATAAAAAAATCAACTACGTCCTAACGAAATAACCGTCAATCGACCAAACCAATGATGGTGATTATGATAAAGCTACACGGGCACAGGTTTATATTATTACTATACTTACCAATATACCCGCCGACTTTAGGGGACAGCTCTTCCGATTAAGCGGCTTAGGACGAGCATATCTGCAATGTTCCGGCCCATAGCAGAATACTATCTTCCTCTCTATTGCCACCTGAGCTGCCTTTATCTTTTCGAGTGTCTGCTCTTTAGGTAACACATACTCATTTATTTGCTAAAAAGTACACTTCAAATTGATATACATAACATGCCACACAAAGATGATACCAAGGTATATACCCGAATGAGATTCCTATTGGAATTTAGAAGGTAGGAAATCCATACTAATATAATAAATGTGAAAAAGTGTTTGTTCGTTTGTCCTGCTCTCACATCGAAATGGAGCAACGGATCGATGTGTTTTTTGGTATGTGGTTACTTGGAGGGCTGGAGAGTGTCGTAGGCAATTTTTTTCGTTTAAAAATATCTCATTTCCACAGGAAAATACATTTCAATTAAACAAGCACTGTAGATGGCGTTACGTGCGCAAAAACGACATGCGATGCAATAACTGTGTGAATAAAGAATAAAACAAATGAACAGACCTGTTCGAAGCCGAGATAACGTAGATATTCACAAAAGTCATTACATTCCAACAGATCCTTTAGAATACAGCTCCGAATACAACGATTGTTTTGATCGTGGGGGTTCTCCAAGATACGGTTTATAAATTGAAGCAAGTCATTTAAGAAGTTCTCGTAATGTGTCTCGTTATTCACATAACGCTCTATAAGAGCTAACCGAGCTGTATCCTCCATGTTTCGTACCGACTGATAGTGTGATCGGAAAGTATAAAGGTTCAGTAAATCTAGTAATATTTGAAACAATAATACAACTTTTCGATGGCCTACGGATTATTGATCTACTTCATTTTTCACTTGTCAAATTTGAAATTTGTTTTGTCATGACATTTGCACGGATGACATACTTAGCACCATTTAAAAACGTAACGCGTCGAACTTTCTATAGAGTCTATGTAATATTAATTAATTACAGATAGTTACTTTTGTAAATACTATGATAGTATAAAAAATACACATTTTTGTTTCTAAGTATTTGTGTTTTTGATTATTGACTAAGTATATAACTATAATTGCATATTTTACCGGCTGAGAATTCCCAGTCAGTAAAATATACTGTATATTTAATAAGCATTTACATTTAATAATTAATATCCTAAAATATTTTATATTACTAAACATTCCTAAAAACTTTTATTGTAATAAAAAATTTACTACTCTGTGATAATTATCGGTCTAGTGTTTGTATCTATCGCAGATAATAAAAATAATAATAATGTCAAATTGTCAAAATCATAGTGTAATAAGAAAAGTGTACGTGTACCTTTCGGCTACGGGTACACTTTGTTACGCTCTCATAACTTAAATCCAAGTAGTAAAGTAATACACTGAAGACTTACTTTAATAAACATAACAGCTGGCAGTGGAAATAAGATACGGTATTACAATGGTTATATAGTAGTAGTTATTACCTATGTTGGTTATTGTCCTTAAATATAACCTCAAAATCGAAGTTTTGTACTAATAGTCTGTATTGAAATAAACCGGATTAATGAGAATAATGTCGACTTTACGAAGATACATAGGTAAGCATGTGATTTTTTTCTAAATTTGCGACAACCTGGTGCTATACATACGGTGGCAAGTGTATTATAGACATAAAAAAAACTTTTGAAAATAGAACAATGATGTTTGTTTGTTTGTATAAGGCCTAAAATAAAAGCTCATAAAGTCGATAGTTTCAAGTACGAGACATATTGATCAGAATTCGATTACAATAGACGTTTACATGTTTAATAATGCAAATTATATTTCAATATACAAAACGAATCAATCTTATTGAATACAATGCAACTATTACTGAAATAGGGACAATAAAAGTATCAAGTTGATTGATGTGCTGTAAATGCCATTACTTTCGAAAATACGTCAGTGCACCAGGGTTATTAATTAACCAGTTCAAATACCAATAATTATGTGCCAAAATTAAGTAGTAAAGGTGAAACTGCAATTGCCACTATTTCTATAATAACCATTAGAGTATGGTAATAGTTTTTTTGTTTGTTTTGTATCCAATAAAACGGTTTGCTTCATACAGACATAGGAGCAAATCTCACAGATGGTATGTACCAAGGTATGTACCACGGTTCCAAGAAGCACACTCCAGATTTGGACAGGGTATTGAAACGGTGCTGGGAGGCTGGCATGGATAAGATCATTGTTACCGGAGGCAGTCTCGAGGACAGCAAAGAGGCTCTTGACCTATGTAGAACTGATTGTAAGTACAATAGACTTTTGTAACTTTTTCTTTAAGCTATAAATATAAGTATATCTTCTTTAAGCTATAAATATAGGATAGTGCCTATAAAACAATGAAGTTACTATGATAATTATATTTTCAATACTTTTAATATTGACATTCAAAATAAATTTCAGCTCGGCTGTTTTCTACAGTAGGATGTCATCCGACGCGATGCAATGATTTTGTTAAAGACCCCGAGTCATATTTAAATGATTTAAGTACTTTGATCGCTGAAAATCAAGATAAAGTCGTAGCGGTCGGTGAATGTGGCCTGGATTATGAGAGGTTGCATTTTTGTCCCAAGGATGTGCAATTGAAGTGGGTGAATGAGTTATCTATTCATATAAATGAAATTGAAGTCTTTGTCTGTGATTTAAACATCACTGTGTTTTCTTAAGTGCTTATAGTTATTAACGCAATATTGAAAAACATGCTTTTTAAAATGTTGCCTCTCTGTCTTTTCGTTTGTTCATGTAAATCTCAGTAGCGGCTGAATCGATTTTAATGGGACTTTCATTGGAAGATGGAGGAGGTTGTAGGGCAACATATAGGCTACTTTTTATCCCGAAATTCCCACGGGACCGAAATTTGTTCCTTGCGGCTAGGTGTGTGTCAAATATATTCAGCACCGTGACTTTCTTAAATTAAAAATACTCCTCAATTTCAGATACTTTGAATATCAATTACAATTGAGTGGCAAATATAGATTACCATTATTCCTGCACTGTCGAGCGGCCGCCGATGACCTGGTGGATATATTGAGTAAAAACATGGATAAAATATGTGGTGGTGTGGTGCATTCGTTTGACGGGAGCCAGGATGAACTGCAGAAAATATTGGACCTTGTAATGTACATAGGAATTAACGGATGGTAATGAATATACAATGTTTTAATAGTTTTCTAAACTGATATTATAAGGAGGAAAGATTGGATTGTTTGTTTGCATTGAACGTATTCTGAAATTACTGGAGCGATGTGAAAAATTCTTTCACTGTTAGAATCTAACATTATCTGCAATGAACATAGGCGATAGAGTATTTTTAAAACAGTTAGGGATCGGTATGAAAACTAAGATATGAAAATTTACTTATTGTGGTGGCACCCTTATTTTTAATGTCTTACAATGTGGTTTGTATATATCTTTTGTTATATTTTTAGTTCACTAAGATCAGAAGAGAGCCTAGATGTAGCATCTAAAATACCACAGGATAGGCTCATGATGGAGACCGACTGTCCGTGGTGTGAAGTGAAGCCGACACACCCCGGCTACAGACATGTGGTGACAAAGTTTCCCTCTGTGAAGAAGGAAAAGTACTCTGTGGAATCTAACAACCAAGTGAAGGGAAGAAATGAGCCTGTGAATATTGTGTAAGCATGATTAGAATATATATTGTTATTGTTAAACTATACTGGCCTCGTGGTTGAGTGGTTAGAGACCCTGACTTCAAAACTGGAGGTCACGAGTTTGATTCCCACACAGGACAAGCATTTGTGTGACGAGCACATTTGCTTGTTCTGAGTATGGTCATAATAAAAATATCTAACTATTATATCGTATGTATGTATTATATGTACATCAGCTGTTACCATAACACAGGCATTCAATTGCCTAGTTTGGAATTAATAGCCGTGTGTGGAACAGTTCCTATTATTATTTATCAATGGTAAAATGTGTTACAACTTACAACCTCTCAAACTCAGTACAAACCGGTCTACCAGCAGTCGATTTTATCTGTAAACTCTCATAAGTGTACTTTTTTTCAGGCAGGTACTAGAAATCTTGAGTGCCATACGGAATGAAGATATCGACGGGTTGGCGCAAGCGATTTATGATAATACAAACAGGCTATTTTTTAGTAATAAATAAAAATCCAAGTTTCAAAAACTGCACACAGTCAAGACTGTATCACTATGTTGCTGGAAGTGTATAAGGCTAAAAACTCGGTGCTTTCTGTCTAACCTGTTAGTACTTTGTTGTTGTTGTATAAGTCTCTATCCAATTGTTGCTTAAGTTTTTTTAAACGTACTGAACATTTAATACATTCAGGTATCATGTATTATATGGTCGAATCTTGGTCTTTCATTTAGTAGGTGTTCCACAGATTCCTCTACGTGCGGATTGCACATGCAGCCTGGACTATCTATTCACTTGTATTTGCATAAATACTATACAATGCGAGTGTCGATGAATGTAGGCGCCGAGGGAGACCTAGACTGTCCTGTCTCGACCGAATAGGTCAGATACTGGCTGACGGAGGAGTCAAGTCTCCGAAACCGGCGTGCATGCGTGAAGAGAGCGATGAATGTAGACGAGGCGCGTCAGGTTTGCAAGGACAGACACGTTCGGCACTCGGTGCTTTCTGCCTACCCCGTCAGGGTCCTGGCGCGACGGGATGTATGTATGCATGCTGAACGTACACATCATCGCTTGTCTTTTGCTTAAATATATTTAATATGTTATGAGTTCAGCACAACTCGATATGTTGAAAATAAACCTTGCTCAAAACATTACACGAGTGCAAGAGACGCCTCAGGGACCAAATTTTCTTATTTCACATTTGTGTTTCGTTCGGCCGTCACTGTTGCCCACTGTCAAGTGACAAACCTTTATTATACTCCTATTCTGCCAGTCTCGGCCTAAATTTTGTTATTTCAATGTTGAAACTGATGAATGTACTATGTACTTTCACTTTTTAACGAAAAAAATATTAGGTGCTCGGTTATTTTTCCATAGACAATATTGCTTTTTGTTCGGATATTATAGACTTCTTGGTATAAATGCGTTTGTAATAATATTTTTATACAGACTGATAATTATTTAAAACTTAATGATAAATATAATTTACGATGAACTTTCATAAAGTAAATTGAAACATGTTATGCGTGCATGTTTTTTGTTATGCACGTAGATGTGTAAAATACGAAAACTAGGACTAATAAAAAGATTCTACTCGCATTAATTGAAACTGGCATATTATGGTTATGTAGTGTAGTATATTAAATGGTGTCATTTGTAACTTTAATAAAGTTTAAAAACTGCAATTGATAAAATTTATCCTAAATATCGATTGTGTTCATGTTCGATGGGAGGATAAAAATGTTACGTTCGTGAAATCCTTAGATCCAGGTGTTAAAAAGCGCTTTTATTTTATAATGTAATATAGGTGTAAAACGGAACACCTCCCTTCAGCCTGAGCTACTGTGGTTCGCCAAAAGATCAGCGTGATAATTAGGAAAAAAAATTGAACTAACATTACCTAAAGAAATTAATTAATTTATTTATACATAACTAACTGCCTAGTTACTATACAGTTACTCTGCTTAATTTGGGATCAGATAATTGTGTGAGGTTAAGGAAAAATATAAAACAAATACACGGAAATTAAATTCATTTCTCTATAATTTATTTCCATTGTTTAAATATAAACACACATCTCTCAACACAAATAAATACACTACAAAACAACACTGACCTCGCAGTTCCAAAAATTAACTTCATAGAAATGTCTGTGATGGGCAACTGTTTGTACGTAGACAATACTTAATTCCCGCTGTCATCCCACTTTAGTGCCTATCATCGTCTATACGATAACTATCTTTACTGCCACAGTACAAATGAAACGGTAGCAAAAGATCTTTGACTATGTCCAGAGTAAACGGGAAGACTGCAGGATGACACGAGGCTGTTGTAAATCAAACTATGAATCTAGTGGTTTTGAAACGGCAATGCAGAACAAATGTTACCCGTTAAATTATTCATTCTCATCTCAAATGCACCATCAGGAATGTTTTTCTAAATACTTGTTTCCGATATATTATATTACTTAACACAACGTCATGGTTAATATTAAATCAATAAATGATATGATAGAAATTTATTGCAGTTTTATTTGCCAATTTGTAAGAACACACTTGAATCATCATTACTTTAAAATAGAATCTAAATTAACACGATTTTGGATTCGTTTTCATTTTGTACTCGACCGTTGCCAGTGACGGAATGAATGTTGAAATCAAGTATAATGATTTGTGCTGTTAGATTACCTTGCTTCTGTGTATAGAGATCATTAAAAAAAAACACAAACAAGCAAAAAAATAAGATCAAATAGTAAAAGTGAAAATACAATATGAGAATGTTTACGTTCGAGTTGGAATTGTATCATAATTTTATATTATTCTATTATTGTTAATTGGAAAAAAAAAAAAAAAATACTCTGAACTCAGATTTGATTGCATGCATAGTAGAAAAAAAAATTAATAAACGATAAATGCCATATTTCGGATGCATTAATATTATTTTACAAAGAAATATGTATATATGTAATATCTAGCACAAAGGTAACTATTACAAGCATTTCTGTAGTAAAACTGACTCTGTAGTAAAACATAATTAAGCCAGTTAAGGGGTTTTTTTTACACACAATCCGTGTTACATATTTACATAGTTTCAAGATAAAAATAGATGAACAGTGCGTACAACGCTTGATTTCGGGCACGATAAAAGAAAAATAGTGGTGTTACGTACAAACTGTTTGAATAGCTGAATTTCAGTCACAAATGAAGAACTAAATGACCTTTGTACGACAGATAAAGTATGTTTATATAGTCGTTATACAAAAAATCATAGCAATTTCTTCTCCTGAAACTCAGTCTTTGTTCTAAAGACAAAATTTGTACAGAAGTTGACTCATTCTTTATTGGGACTTTTGAAATTGATTTTGTGAATTGAACTACTGAATTGTATTTTGAAAAATCAATAAGAGAATTAATGTGCATTTTTAAAAGGAGTCGCTTCGCGCTCACAAACCATAACTGCCGAACATAGACTTTGAACAGCTGTAAAAGTTTATTTGAAAAAGATATTTGTAAGACAATTTCTAAAATTTCATTCGAATATGTGCATTTATGTAACACCACTTAATATAGTATGTCGGTCTGAACTTAACGTGATAACTCAACACCCTCACTTGTGATCAAGTTCGTAGTATGTAAGCTGGCTCGCGACGAGCTCAGGGTATCTTGGAGTAGAGGTGCACTTGCTCTCTGAACCAATGCAAGTACGAGCCCACGTGGAACTTGGTGGCGTTGAGTGCTGTCTGCGTTTTGGTCGACAGTATTTCTGGAGCCCATTCGCCTCTGGAAATAGTAAAGGAAATATTCCATTTTAATCATCACATGTTATTGGTCCACTGCGGAACTGGACCTCCTATCATACAGAGAGGGTTGTGGGCCGTAGACCACCACGCTGGTAGAGTGCGGATTGGTAGACTTCACACACACAGAAAGTATTATACGTCTTTAATTATTTCTAAGGTTTTGCTCACGATGATTTCCTTCACCGTTACAGCGAGTGACTGTTAAATTATAGTTATAAAACGCACGTAACATGTCGAGAGGTGCGCGCCAGGATCGAACCCAGCAGAGTGGGAGGCTTAATTTCAAACCAGTAAGCTATCACTGTGTTTTAACCACCACATACATTATATATCGGGACATCTTTGCACATAGCTGTCCGAACAGAAATCAGGGAGGAACTGTACTATGATAGCTCTTCACAGGTAAGAATTAAATATATGTATTTCTGAAAACGATAAACGATATACAAATTTATATTCCTGTACTCGTAGATTGAAAAAAAGATGTAAATATTGAAATGTCAACTGTTACAAGTTTTAATATAACAATTAACATAACTTGTTGTCCATAAGTCTATATATTTATATTTGTTACTATTCAATATCTATGTTTGTTACTATTCAATATCTATGTTTGTTACTATTCAATATCGATGTTTGTTACTATTCAATATCGATGTTTGTTACTATTCAATATCGATGTCTGTTACTATTCAATATCTATATTTGTTACTATTCAATTCTATTTACTACATTTGTTACTGTTCAATTGTAATACTCACACGAACACCTTGGTAGTCAGATAGTCCGCCGCGAGCCGGTAGTAATCGCCGGTGTACCTCGCGACCGCGTCGACGCCGCTGCCGACGTGCGACTGCACCGCGTCCACCGCGCCGGGCGCGTAGCGGTCCAGCGCCGCGACCACCGCGGGCGTCTGCTCCGCTACGTACTCCCTCGCGTTCGCGTACAGAACGCCAGCTCTTTTCACCGCCACCACGACCGCGTCCTTGGCGAGCTGCGCGTACGGCTGGACGAAGTGGGCCGTGTGCGCGTAGTACGCGGGCGCGGCGCCCTCCGCCCACACGTAGCCGCGCGCCGACGTCGACAGCGCCTTCCGCCACGCGTACTGGCTGTGCTCCAGTATACCGATGTCTTTGAATATGCGACCCGTTGTGCTCTCTGCAACGAACATACAAATGTATTAATATAATAATAATAATAATTATTTATTTATTTACTAGCTTTCGCCCGCGACTTCGTCACGCGGCCGCCGCAAAAAATGAAAATATTTACGATCTCAAAAATAACAGTATTTCTCTACTACATAATGGATGTTTTTATACATATAAACCTTCCTCTTGAATCACTCTATCTATTAAAAAAGAACCGCATCAAGATCCGTTGCGCAGTTTCAAAGATCTAAGCGTACACAGGGACAGACAGCGGAAAGCGACTTTGTTTTATACTATGTAGTGATTAACACCCAAAACATGTAATCCGCAGGAATTATCTGTGACATTTGACATATTGCTTATATACCAAATATGCGTATAAATAAAATTGACATGTCTGTTTTTTTTATATCAAAATAATAGCTTTTTGATGAGTGCGTATATTTAAAACGCAATTTTTTCTATCTGTTCAGGGTAGTCTTCGAAACAGCTGGCAAAGATTTTGGATGGGAATTAAGAAATTTAAAAAAATACAAGTTCGACGGCTGTATCCGAAATCGCCTCGTACGCATAAAGAGAATGATGATGGTACAATAGAAGAAGTATGCTACGTTTGTGAGGCATTTTAGCGGCACCCGACGCTCTCTGCCTACCCTGTTACGGTCCAGGTGTGACGGTGTAATAGTAATAATGGCACCAAATTAAGATCCCTAGTATAAGCAATGCGTCGCCGAGCGGCTGGTCGATTGAACCTCAATGAAAACAATTAATAAGATAAAGATGGCAGGCAGGCAGCCCCGCTCACGGGATTTGCATACTCGTTTATTTCAAGAAAAAAAAACCCAAAGCCCGAACACTACCTGTTCAGTTGCGGAGCCAGTTTTTTATTTATCTATACGTAATTATAGAACAGGTAAAGAATATTGAGAATATATATTGAAAATCATACGAGCGATAAACCTACATATCGTTTACTAGCGGCCCGCCCCGGCTTCGCACGGCAGTACATCACTTTGTTCTACCACTACATAGTATAAAACAAAGTCGCTTT
>DWDX01003902.1:0-12438 GCA_018245675.1 Agara michaeli
TGTGAAGTCTACCAATCCGCACTTGGCCAGCGTGGTAGACTATGGCCTAAATCCCTCTCACCATGAGCGGAGACTCGGTCCAGCAGTGGACCAACAAAAAGCGTCGAAAGAAAAGGAATCATTTGTATTTTTATCCTTCCACACTAACAGTCATGTTCCTTCAACACGGTAGGTTGGTTGCAGATGCCACTTGGACATTCTGTTAAGACAGAACACAAGAAAGAAAACCTTTAATTTGTTAAAATACTGACATATTTATAACATACTTAAAACTAGTGATACTGAAAATAAATAAAACGTCAAGGAAGCATATATGAATGCAAATAGATGGTTTAATGTTATTGGTCTTGAATAATATTAAAAGTATTCAAGGTTGTATTTCGTGGCTGAGTAAACACGGGCACAGTTGTTTACTCGCAGTTATTGAATATGAGCTTTCGAGGCTAAAGTGCGGCGATCCATGTACCGCTGGGGGCGAGGGCCGGCCGAAGCTCAATCTTCGAACTTTCATTTATTAAAGCACACAAAAGCGTACACGGCAAACCAGCGTGCAGTTTTTTTGTGCAATTTTACTTGTAGTAATTAACTAAAGCAGTGATAGCCGTGATAGATAGATAGTGGTTTGAAATTCAACCTCCCGCTCCGGTGATCTGGGTTGGTTCCTGGCACGCACCTCTGATTTATTACGCGCGGATGACTTGTGCTTCATCAGAGCAATGGTTCAAATTTGAGTATATTTATTTATTTCAATAGAACAGTTTTACAGTAATTTTTTGTTATCAATAGCTTTGATACACATGGACTACAGCTAAATCGTTTAGTATAATGATTTACACAGAATGTTCATATCAGTTTTACGGCTTAGCCTTATCCCTAATATAAAGCGGAGAACTATTGGCTAATCTTAAACTTATACTTAGTAGTTACTTATACTTAGTAGTACTACCGCAGGCTACCATACAAACTTAGTAGAGACTCCTCTGAACCGGATATTGAAAACGAAGATGAACCCTTACATTTAAAAAAATATTATTGGATATGAAAAATTCCAAAAAAATGATTATTGCATTTGTTTTATGCTCAAAGTATAGATGCAGAATACTAATGCTTACTAATGATAATATATTTGTGTAACTTACACACATACGCCTGTACATGTATGAATGTCTAAATATACATTTATATAAATAAATTGACACCCAGTCAAGAAAAATATACAAGCTCATTACACTAATATTGTAATATGTCTGTCCTGAGTGGGAATCAAACTCATAAGCACCGGTCCATCAGTCAGGTTCACCAACCGCTGGATCAACGTGCCGTAGTTGTCTTTTATTTCGGTAACTAAGCCATTAATGTAGGGTTACTAAGTGTATATATACCGACATTACACCGACCATGTATTAAATAGCGCTTCGAAAGTTTCCTTCCTTTATAGGTATCACAAAAAAGTCCTTACAACTGTACAATGATGGGTACCGGAGTCACGGTTTTGTGTTTACTTTAAATGTTTTGCGTGTGTGTAAATTTTCGTATAACAAGTTAATAACAATAATTTCCATGTTCGTATTTTCATTTCTTAAATTTGTACGCCGTAAAAGGCAAAATATGGCTTGGACAAATAATCTTGTAACATCTATATGTGTACCCAAATTTGGCAAATAAAACTCTTTGTCTTTGAAATATCTTTGCAGTTTTCACTCGCCAGCATAAAGTATTGATGTATCGATAGAAAATTAATTCGAGGTCACTAAATAATGTATCGCCGACTTTAGGAATTTCAATTAGACCTTTTGGCGGCGAAGCGTATGTGATTTTGTGCTCCGTAATTATGAAACTGATTTCTGTTATGAATTCCTTTCGCTTTATCAACTTCTACCTTCCACATCTGATATTAGTATGTAAATATATGTTGACATATAAAACGGAAATGATAATATGATCCGTATTATTATAATACGATCACGCCAGGTCCCTTACGGGGTAAGCACAGAAACACATCCTTACAGATTTGGTTTGCTTCTTCTCCATTTGGCATTATCTTAAAAGATGCTTAGAAAATATAGATATGAGAAAGTTGCTATATGTCAAAGAGAGTATTGATATTGTGGTAATAATATTAAAAAAAACCATAGGTAAATGACTAAAGCTAAAAAATAAGGCATTGTATAATACGTTGGAAAATACACAAATTTTTCGATTTGAGCATTTAAGCCCAAGAATAGTTTAAGCACGACCCAGCAGTGCAACTGAGGTATTTTTAGCGATAATTCAATATAAAATTTTTTTTCAAAGAACTTTGCAATTTTCCTACAAACTTAAGGAGGTAAGGAATTATGTACGAGGATTTCTTTTGTTATAATTTTGTTTTTTTATAATACCTAATATCAAACGGCTTGTTACAAGTTTGTGATAAAATATACGAGAGGTGTACTCTTTACCGTCTGACACTAACAAGGCGTCCTCACGAGACTCCATGCAATCGATACCTTATTTTATTTGTTGTTTACTCGGCATTCACTCTACGATTGGTCAAAGATTTGTACAACTGATAAACTAAGTATTCTTTTTCAAACAATCTTCTTAACGAATGTCGTATAAATGGCACACCGCTTCAGTTTGTCGCCTATGAACATTATGAATCATATCGCCTATGAACATTATGAATCATATCGCCTATGAACATTTTCAATCATATCGCCTATGAACATTTTCAATCATATCGCCTATGAACATTTTCAATAACAAGTCAGCGTTGAAATAGATTGTCTTTTGACCCTTATTAATAGTCTTAGCGCGATTTGAAGGGATCGGAGAAATATTCTACTAACTTAACCTTCCATTTAATGTGCAAAAAAGTATGTAGATGTTAAATTACGGATTCCTTGGCTTACACTATCAGTATCTTTCTTTAAAAATATATAATATATAATTTTATATATGTCAAGTAAAGAGTGCACACTCGTAATATCAGCCCCTATATGCTGGGATATGTTTGCAGCCTTTATTTGTCTGGCAACGACACAATGTTAGTATTGAATAATTTCAATGCGGGTTCTTTAAAGCATTCTTAATTTAAATGGTTTTTATTCATGTAATATACATATAATAACTAAAGTGTTCTTTGTCAAGAATACAATATTCAGTATAATTTTAAAGATAATAACCATATAAAAGCTTTTATTTGTGTTTCTTCGTCAATACATACGTATATCTGTTCATTCCTCTGTCCAATCGTTATCCCTATTATTGACGTCAATGTTGATTCAGGTCAAATAATTGCTGGGAAAACATTGAACACATCTGGGGAATATAATAATGGCGAAGGTCACCCGAGGTCAGATCGAGAGCCTAATAACACATAAATAGTCACGGGTGCCGGGTAACCGATGATTGCTGGAATTAAATTCGGATAAATAGCCCTTACTCATTAGCGGAGGGGTGGGGGAGACCTTCAAAAGGTACCGCGGTGTACTAAACACTAAAACGCTACCAGTGGTCTTCTCCAGCGTCGTACGGAGGACTCAGTCGCATCAGAGATTAAAAAGCGTTCCGTTAAAGGCCTAAGTCTTGCTACAAAACGTTTGAACTAATGTCCGTTAAATTACTAGCAATATTCGTATGTGTTGCAAGAAAGCAAATAACGAAGTAAAAATCGTTCTGGGTACAAATAATGCGTTACAAATTAATATTGCGAAGTTTAGAAGGCGGTAGTACTCTCAGTGTAGTTGTGAGAATTAGGAAAAGCCTCCGCTGCACCTATGTATACGCTGATATGTAGTACAGGGCCTGTCTTTGTATACTGGTTGGCAGGGATATACAAAGCTAAACATACTAAATATAGCCACATTGCGGTATATTCCTTGTAAGCATCAGTTACTTACTGATTACGAACCAAAGTTCCAGTACAAATGCGTCACTACAGTACGGTTGTTTTCAAATCTTTTAAGTAAAACGTAACATCACGCCTGTAATCCCCAAAGGGGTAGGCAGAGGACTGTAGTACACCCCCACATTTCACCAGTTACGTTTAAGTCCCACAATGGAATAGGCGGTGAGCCTATCGCCATGCATCGGGCACACATCCAGACTCCGAGTCACTGCTAGAAAAATCCAACAGTACCCAACCCGGGATTTGAACCCAGGCCCTTCCGATCGGCAATCGCGCTAGCAACCGCCCGACCAACGAGACAGTCATAATACAATATAATGTAGTCGAATAAATAAACCGATTGCGGCAGTTTCAGCACGTTTTGTCAGAGAATACGAGCTGCTTCCTGTCTCACGATTAACCTCACTCAGCTTTACGGTTAATATTTCATAACTCGCTGAAAATTACACTTGCATTAAGCGGACTGAGTTGATTCGCGTCTGAATTTTGTACAGATACAATCAACGTTTGCGGTCACGCACTAAGTCAATGACTGTCGTTTCTCCATTTGTCCATTTGGAGATATACCACAAGAAATGTCCATAGTGTACGGTGCTCTTCCGCGATTTTCCAATGTACCACAAGTTGTCCTATTATTTCTACTTTCATAAATTGTTTATGAAAATAATATTGTTTTCAGCAATTTCGCTATTTATCGAGAATGTGAATTGTTAAACAAATAAATTACTTCCTATATCTTTGTGCCTTATCATAATTACGCAGGTTGAATCATAATCATTTTTATAGCCCCTTTAAAGGTCCTTGACCTCAGGGTACACTGGAATACAAAAGCAAATAGCCTTTCCGTAAATCACAAACTTCAACTAGTACAATACAATATTACTGTAGTTGTATAAACGCAAACTCTTCAACGTAACGTAACGTTATTATAACTACAGTAAGCCGCAAACTATTACTGTGCGCAATCCACATTGGATATTCTAAAAGTTAGTGAATATAACAGACCCTAAGCGAGCTGGCTTATGCCACTCGCAAAAGTTTAATGCGAGTCAACCTTTATAAGTAGAATATGGTGTAGCGACAGGCTGTAAATCGTATAGAAGAATTCGTTTCATTATTAATATACCATTCGTAATTTCGTCAAGTGGTTTCTGCTGAAGACCAGCGCTGGTTGCTTCTGTAGCAGCCAACGCGTTGAAGAGCCAGGCCCGCTTCGTTACGATGATGATTCTCATTATTTTATACTTCACATGCACCTGACTGCAAAACCGGAGGTCGTTGGTTCGATTCCCACCCGGGTCAAACATTTTCGAGACGAACACATTTGTTTGGTCTGTGTCTGGGTGTAATAAGAATATCTATATAAGCATTATATTGTATGTACATATGTACGTTTATCAGCTGTCCGGTTACCATGACACAGGCGTTCAGTGGTCTAATTTGGAATCGGAAAGTCTCATGTGGAATTGTCCACAAATATAAAAAAAAGTTTTTCATCATCACTATCCCTACATAGTATAAAACAAAGTCCCTATGTATGCTTCGATCTTTAAAACAACGCAATGGATTTTGATGCGGTTTCTTTTAACAGATAGAGCGATTCAAGAGGTAGGTATAATAACATATGTACCATAATATACCTATGTAGTGATACGTTGAGGTAAACATTTTACGAAATTCTACCGCCAAAGGGAATTGCCGGGGCGGGGACGGGACGAAGTCGCGGGCAAAAGCTAGTATAAAACAACATGTAAACCCGACAAGAACACTAAATCATTGTGACTAGTACACAGTATTAAGTGTGTCGTAGTACACAAAATAAATCGCAACTCACCCCCAACATTGCGTAACTAATACATCAGGCCCGACACATTATCGAGTGACGTGTCGGAACAGCTCGGAACAGCTAGCAACATGGCACGAGTTAGTCGCTTTGAGATTGTTTGCCAACTCTGATTAAAGGCTGCGTTCGAATGCCAGCGGTTAATTGTAATAAAGGCGGGCTGGCTTCGTGGTCGACTGGTTAGAGACTCTGATCGCACAGCCGGAGGTCGCGGATTCGATTCTCACCCAGGACAAACATTGGTGTGATGAGCACATTCGTTTGTTTTGTGTCTGGCGGTAATAAAAATATCTATATAAGTTGTAAGAATGGATCATTTTTTATTTTTTATAAGAAAAAAAACAAGAACAATTATTATTCATTATCATTACGTCATCACAAGGGGATAGAAAGCCTTACAGACCTAACATACTTCTTTGAAACTCATAACTCTATGACTCTTGACAGATGAGCTAGAAAAATCTCGATCCCTCTCGACATTTATCTCCGTCAACACACGCATTGTACATCTGTATTGTCATTCTTGTATCATCCTTTCCACATATACTAAATACCAGAGCATGCTCTTTCGCGGTTTCACACCAATAATTTCCTTTAAAAATTAATGATTTTTATAATAACAATGTTATGTTTATATAACGAAACGGAATGTTGTAATAAAGTCGATTTTCTATCATTAGTTTAACGGTTGAATTCAGTATGTTGAAATGTATAAAAATATATCATTTTCAGATACTACTAATGCCACCTAGTGACATTGCTCTGTACTTATGTTACTAATCAATACTGTATTTTACTTGTATGTTATCTATGAATATAAAAAAATTGTCAGTGTCATTTGCAACAGCTACTCGTGTTTTTATTACAGTATAGGTATATTAAAACAAAATTAGTGTTCGAGAACAGAACGGAATACGACTCATATAAATTCGAATGTTGCCTAAATTAAAACAAGTAATTGTTAGAAAACTCTGGAATATAATGTAACACTGGCAGAAAAGGTGTACGTTTAACTCAAAAAATGAGTCTATTGCGCGGCTTCAATGTTTCCTTCCAAAATTTCAATAAATCTTCATTGGCTTAAAAACGCTTTAGCATTATCGTATCTTTACGCATTTATTCCGAGGACCCTTGAGTCTTTGTCTGCGAAGGTCGGGAATGGGTTGGAATTAAATCATTTCAATCATCAGGGCGTTAGGGCAATTGTCAGATTGTGGCATCCACATAAGTAATATGCTACTGAACATAGCACATAACCCTTAATACATTTTGAATAGATAGTTGAGTGTGTACAGATGTGGTTTCTAAAGGGTATTGTTTCGAATATGGTCATTAAACCCAGTTTTGTGGGCTACCAATTTAATTGGTATATTAATTTGGACCCTTAAGGATTCGGCACAAAGTTATTATGGATTATTACAATAAAATGATACTACAGGAATAATTTATTTTATTTGACGGAGAAAACGAGTCATTTTTATTTTTAAACTTTTATGTTAACACGTTTATAGTTGTGTGTATACAATACTGTAACCTATCAATTTATGAATTATGAATTTAAGTTTGAAATTTTTATAGCAATGTACAGCGATATCTGAAAGCATCGTTTTGACCGGCTCCTTAAACTTTGAATAAATTGAATTTAGGTATACGTCTATTTCGAATCAAATGGTTTTTGGGAAAAGCAAATCGCTAATTTATTTTATATGAATGAAGTATTTATACAAACATAGTGAGCATTTCTCATTTTCATTAAATCATCAACACGCTTATGTATTACGTAGTTGCGCGGTTAAACGGTCCACGGTTAAACGGTTAAACGCGCGTTGAATTTTTACTTAATCGAATTTTGAAAAAGATAAAATATACAGCGCGAGTCGACATTTGTTTCATTCTGTGGAAATCGTGTATATCGCGGCAAAGGCTGTGACAATAAAAAAAGAACGCATAACTAAAACGACAGCGCCCGAGCTGTAAATGCCAGTGGACGTTCAGTTGAGGTTACCCTATATTTTTTCCTCGCTTCATTTTTATTGACACAAAAAACAGTCGGTATAAAACGCAATATTTCTGCGGAAAAAAGATTAAAACACACCAAGTTTAATTGCATCTGCCGATATTTTGCACTTCGGCGACATTTCAATAATTGATCGCAAATAAAATAAACATTTTACATTTGTTATTATTTTATAGCAAAAATTATTTGTAGCAAAAATTATTTATAGCAAAAATTATTTATAGCAAAAATTATTTATAGCAAAAATTATTTATAGCAAAAATTATTTACAGCAAAAATTATTTATAGCAAAAATTATTTATAGCAAAAATTATTTATAGCAAAATAAAACTCCAGTTCATTTTTATTCATTGTAAACTAGGACAAAATTAATTGTAAAGTAAAACTGTGTCAGTTCCGAATAAAATTTTACTTCAGCATCTGTGAAGGTTGACATATTAAATTGCTACAGCTAAGGAGGAAACTGTAACCGAGTTGGTGAGAACATGCGCATTCGAATTCATCCTTCAACTAAACTCGAGCCAAAATACCGCATACGAATTTATTGCGGCGGCAAACGAGGCGACTTCTAACTCAACCGTATGCGGAAGACAATAGGGATGAAAATTCTATAACGCATACTTACGACAAATGAAGTCAGAATGTAGGTAATTAGAGCCGCACACAAGGAGAATATAATATGATGCAACACTCAAAGTAATTTGTGGCGGTAACAGAGGCATTTATGAATTGTTTTTTTTTTTACCGAGAGCACAATTATAAAATTTCAGGAGCTTAACTTCCAAACCGGCGAATTTTCATTAAACATTTCTACTCCTATTTTGCTATAACGATGAAGGATAACATCGTGAGGAAATCGGCACACCTTAGAGATGTTATAAAGTATACAATATTTTCTGAGCTGTGTGAAGTCTACCAATCCGCACTTGGACAGCGTGTACAACTAGGCCCTAAAACCCGCTCACTATAAAAGGAAACCCGGTCCAGTATTGGTCATTAAAAGAGTCGAAAAAAATCGCATACAATTTTGTCATTGGTTGCAACGGTGTCCAAATTCAAACCAAAAATATCGAACGTTCGTTTACCGTTGAAAACAACCTCTAAAGAGATCGGCACGAGTTTCAAAGACTTGGAAACCCATCTTGCGGTTTTAATTACCCCAGTTCTTGGCGCCGTGAGATACGAACACTGCTTACTTTGAAACGGAAGCAATACGCACTAATGTCTCTGGGAGGCTATGAAAGGCTCTAAAAGGTGTTTCAAGATGTTAAAATGGAGTGTATATACATACTGTTCTTATATACTTTTCACAACTAAACATATCAATATATTTAACTAACTGGGGACAATTTAACACACAGCTATCCGATTCCAAATTAGGCAATTTGTTTGTTCTGTGTCTAAGCGTAACAAAAATATCTATATTTAATAAGTACTATATCGTGTGCATATATGCATGTATGTCAGCTGACCGGTTACCATAACACAGGCATTAAATTGCCTAATTTGGAATCGTGAAAGCCGTGTGTGGAATTGTCCCCAGATATTATTACATTATAATTATTACCATCAATTACTGTGTCTCCTCACCACAGCCATCAGAACAGAAAACGGTGCAAACGATGACGCGGCGCGGTGTAATGAAACGTTACCACGCTTTATTTTACAGATCGTTTGCAATCAGCTACCGGGGACGAGTGCGAGCTGCGAACTCATCAACAAACAGAATAATTGTTTCACCGAAACTCATTAAGCCCGCATTAGTCTCACAGTCGTAAAATAAACCCGCACCTTCCAACGTTCCACCTGTAAAACCCGTTCGCTACACACTCCAAGTTGGCATAATTTCATCTCTATTACCTTATTCATAAAGGTGGGTTCGGCATGCGTTTACAGTACGGCTCAGTCTTGTCAGATAAATTTTGGCTCGAATTCATCGAGCATGAACTATCCGGTACCATCCGGTAAGATTTAATGTCAGCCGACAGCCTCCGTTGCGGCAAAGAATATATTTAACACTACAAAATTGAGTGGCTCAATACCTTAGCAGAAAATTCTGCGTCATAAAACGAAAACTACAGCAATTCAACAACGTAAAACTTCAAGAACTTTTTACATTATGAAAACAATTTGTTCCCAAAACTCTGAAACTAGGCCTACATATGACGAAATCTCTCTAAAGACTGCGCATTCGGTCTGGCTAGCGTTGTCCTTGGTCGAAATTTAGTCAATCGCTATAATCTACTTTTCAAAACAAATTTTCGTAACTAAACTTTACGTTACCTTTGTGTTTAGTATTTTCAATAAGTAAGCGTAACTATTTTTATGCAATACATAATATAACGGATAAAAATAAACTATTAATTTAAGTTATATTCGAAGATATAATAAAGATTAAAGAAAAGCGTAATATTAAATAATATTACAAGGCAGAAGAGAAAACGGTTGTTACTATACCGTTTGTAATAGTTACAAATCTGGCTTTGTTAGTAGAGGACAGAAATTTTAATTTAAACATTCTGTTAAAAATGGAGGAACGCTATCCACGAGTATGGATCTAGATCAGTTCAGTAAACATTTAATGAATTCCTTCCACTGGGGTATAGGTCACGATTAAGTTAGACATAATTATAGTACCTAATAGGTTTCAGAAGTTAATCGTTGATCTTCTTCTTAGTACTGTTGGGAGTGAACAAGTTTCGGAACAAATATCAATATTTTTACTCTTTTCTAATCTAGGTAGAAATAACAAATAGATTCTAGGTATAAAACAATTACTAGCTAATGTAAGTTAAATGACACAACTTTAAATGGTAGTTTTCTATTGGCAGTAACAGCATTTTATGTTCTTGATTATACCGCCAATTAGATGCACATTTCCAGAATTCATTTCAATTTCATAATTTACATATCTCCCAAAGGAATTGTCGGTGAGTGGGCATGTAAGTATAAATGATGTACACTCGAGCCCCAATTTACAAAACTCATATGTCGGCAGGTTTTCGTCAATGGTAGACATCATGCGACGGAATTCAAGGTATGTGATAGTTTATTATGCTCCTTCTCTTTTTATGTTGTTTCTGTCTCATTCCTTTTTTTTCTTAAAAACCGATAATTGTACACCTTGATCCCTCTTTTTTTCCTTGTTTCTTCTATATACTAGTACCCAAAGGTTGTCTAGTAGAGATCGCTTCTTAGCGCCGCCTTTTGTATGTCTCTCTGTCATCTTGTGTATGTCTTTCTGTCTCTGTATTTTCTGGTGTACAGTACAGTATATTTGTAGGATTTTATTGTATTTAATTCATTGTATTTTGAATATAAAAAAAGTACGCATAGGTATTGATTAATATTACATCACGTTTCTGCTCATTTCGAATAGCACTGACAGAGCTTCTGAAATTGACTTGGAAAATAATGCACAGGACAATAATATTCACCACGATATTTCCAAAAAAGGGAAACTGAAGGTAACCAGGAATCGTTTTACTGATTATTTGGCTAATTCTAATATTCACGGACTGAAATACATTGGGGAGAAAGAGACATCGTTAGTTGAAAAGTAAGTGGAATCAATCGCCTTGGAGCAAAATTTATATTTGTAACTTTTATAGTAAAACAAAAGTTTAAAAATCTTTCAGAATTTTTTGGTTTTTTATGTTCACCGTCTGTGTGGTTCTTTGTGGAATACTCATACGAAAAATCTGGAATAAATGGAATGAAAGCCCAGTGATTGTGAGCTTCGCCGAATCAGCAACTCCAGTTTGGCAAGTACGTATTGCATCATGAATGGTTACATTTGCTTTAGAACTAACCGTGACAAACATTTTCATACAGATACCATATCCAGCGGTAACCGTTTGCTTTGAAACCAAGGCAAGGCAAACCAGGTTTAATTTCACTGAATATTACCATGTATATTTAAATGAAACTGCATATGCCAATCTTACCGAAGAAAAGTAAGTACTACTTTATACGTATTTCGTATAATCTTAAGATTAAAATCCGATTGTTAATGCTATCTTATTATCTATTATCTTCAGGAAACACCTATTTGAAGACGTTTCAATGATTTGCGACGTCAATCTGAATCCTAAAAGGGGAAGAAAGTTTTCATTGGGAAATGTAACAGTTCAAAATGTCAAAGAGGTAAAAACGGTGCTCGGTAACGTTGCTTTACGGTTTGCGAGTGGTAAAATGCCAATGACGCTGGTACATTACCATTACAGCTCTCCACAAATATCAGTGAACTGTTTTTCGAATGCAAATGGAAAGAGACACAAGAAACAATTTGTGAGGATTTATTTTCTCCAATCCTTACAGAGGAAGGTTTGTGCTATACTTTCAATACTTTGGGCGCAGAAGAACTGTTCCGAGTTGAGAAGTAATTATTGTTATCGTACATTTTATTATTATACAATTTATGCTGATTGCTATTTAAGTTTAAATTATCAATAACTTAATATATTATTATACTATCACGCCAGATCCCTAACGGGGTAGGCAGGGTGCACCGAGTGCCAAATATCTCTGTTCTTACAAACTTGACGTGCTTCGTCTGCATTCATCACTTTCTTCATGCGTACACGCCGGTTTCGGAGACTCTTGACTCCCCCGTCAGCCAGTGTCTGACCTATTCGGTCGAGATAGGACAGCCTAGGTCTCCCTCGGCACTACATCCATCAACAC
>DWDX01003903.1:0-12435 GCA_018245675.1 Agara michaeli
ATTATTGAAAAATATTAGCGTTCTACACTTCTCCTACACATAAACTATAAGTGTGCCAAAGTTTTTGCTTCACGTATTAATATATAGATTAGCTGGTTAGCCATTAAATTATCGGTACAATGAACAATAATTTAACTAAATAGAGAAGTTGAATAGGTGAGTAGTTTACTGAGTCATTGAAAGAAAACTAAAAAGCAAGGCATAAAATGGAGAATGGAATGTTATAAAAGCCCAAAAATTGGTTTTGTACAAGTCTTTACGCTTTCCACTAATAGATCTGGACTGCAAAGTGTCACGAACTGTGTTCGGTTGGCGCTATGAAGCAGTTACACAATGGATCGAAAGCGGAACAGTAATAATTTAGCTCAGTATCGGCATTTGAAAGGTAACCGCTGCGCCAAACGGGTCATCAATCAAAAACTTATTCAATACATGCTTAGTATGTGCTTTTATCAAATGTTACACAAACACTTTTCCCCGGTTTGCCGCCGGGACAAAATAGTAATATCTGTGAAGGAGCCCGAAGTTAGTTGAGCTATGATAGTTTTTACTATCTAGTCAACTCGCCATGGTGCTTTGGTTTGTAAGCATTCCGGAAAATTGGTTTTAAGATTAGATACTACAGAATTTATTATGACGTTGTCAATATGTATTGTCTTTTACGAATAGTATAGGGCTCAGTACGCACAATGAATCATATTCGGTACAAAGTATAATATAATAACAATAATATCCCTATACGAAAATCTACACCACACACGGTTCGCTGCAATTGGATTATATCTATTTGTAAATAAACTGAATAATCAGTTTTGCTCATTGCATTAAATTTGCCATACAGGTAGTTTTGTAGGCCTTTTCCGTCTTAGCGTTCACCTCTGAATATCTATGTATAAGTTTGAATTTAAAACTCGGTTTGAATCTTGGTTTAAATCTGAATATAAAAAAATTCATATCATTGTGTTATATCCGAGTTAAGAGAGTGATGAATGTAGACGAAGCGCGTCAGGTTTGCAAGGACAGAGTTATTTGGCATTCGGTGCTTTCTGCCTACCCCGTTAGGGACCTGGCGTGACGGTATGTATGTATGTATGTATAAATAAATATTACTTACATATCGCCGTGACATTTTATTACGGTTTTTGAGGATGGTTATTGGAATTTAAGATAATTACTGAAAATTTTAATGCATTTTGAACCTTTTGATTTGCAAAGTTTGCATGACAAATGGCAAATGACAATGTTCATGACAAATCAGCGTTGCAACAAGGAAGTATGCGTTCGAGCAAAGTTTTATAATAAGGTTTACTTACTGGCAGTATGATCAATGGGCGGACCATAGTCTTTCTAGGACTTCAGAGATGATGCTAAGTTGGAATGTGACAAATAGCATGGGACTGTGTGCACAAACGAGTACGTTATAATGTTATAATTGATCACTACATAGTATAAAACAAAGCCGCTTTCTCTGTCCCTATGTATGCTTAAAACTTTAAAACTACGCAACGGATTGTGATGCGGTTTTTTTAAATAGATAGGAGATTGGAGAGGAAGGTTTATATGTATAACAACATTTGTATATTAATATATGCGCGTGACGAAGTCGCGGGCAAAAGCTAGTTTATTAACCGACTTAAAAAAAAGGAGAAGGTTCTCAATTCGTCTGTATTTTTTTAAAATATATTTTGTGAAGAATGATATACATGTTTTCCTTTTGTCTGTCTAAATGTACCTTTTCAAATTTAACCACAATATCTCCAATAGGGAATGCAGTATAAATTAAAAACGAGCGCCACTCACATGTTTATAGTTTTAAACTCAAAATAATCCGCCCCATTAGAGGAATTGAACTATACCTCAATAAATAAAATCATATAGAATGAAAATGATTTATTTAATATTGCATCGATTGAGATGATTACTGAGATCTATTTTTGCATGCAAACAGGATTAGGCGCAAGGCAAGGCCCACGTTTCGCACCAGGCGATTTCTCCGGACGATCGTTCATTTCTTGGAAAAAGTATTCTTTGTAAGTCTTCTTCACTTGCTCGATGAGTTCCTTTGTATGGTCCCATCCTCTCGTTTCAGCGATCACTTTCATCTATAAAGTAGTTTTTATGTAACTGTATTATTATAATAACATCTTGGGCCATCCGGATACAGAACAAATAAATGTTCTCATCACACAAATGCTGACCTGGGATGAGAATCAAACCCAAGACCTCCGGTTCGGCAGTCTCGGTATCCAACCACTAAACCGGGCGGTCAAATGTATCATGTGATTCAAATAACAAAAAACATAAACCATATAATAAAACTACCTCGCAACTGAACACATCTCCCTTGACCCACGCTCGCTCGGGTATGCAGTCTCGCAGGGTCACTCCCAAGCTGGCCAGCATGGCGCACAGCTCCGCCATGCCACCGGGCCGGTCGCTCACCGTCACCTTGAATTTCACCAGCCGCCCCTCCGCGGCCATACCTCGCTCCAGTGCACGCGCCAGGATCGTCGTGTCTATGTTACCCCCGGATAACACGCATACCACTCTAGAATAGAGACCTTTTAAATGCAACATTAAATTAAAATTTCTCATAGCTTACGTCCCTCATATAGATACTTGCCCCTTATATCATCAGCTATTATTGAATTCTTTATTAAAAGAAACATACACGTAAGAAACATTAACATACTTTTTGCCTTTTAAATTTGGAAACAAGCCGGCCATAATAGCGGCAATGGGAACAGCGGCAGCGCCCTCGACTACGAATCTTTCTTCTTCAACAATGTGCATGATGGCGCGAGCAACCCAATCTTCTTTTACCACGATCTGTGAAAAATAAGTAAACTTGTAAAATTGGATGGCCAAATACGCCCAATGCCCCAGCCACACGGAATATAGAAAGATATCTTGATATCAAACAAAATTAGTCTAGATAATACCATTTTATCAACGACTCCTTTTAAACTGTGGAAAGTATTCACTCCCACCATGTTCACTGCCAGTCCGTCGGCGATAGTCGAGTCTATATTAATCCTAACTCTTTCGTTTTTTCTTAGCGCTTCTACCATGCTGCATGCTTTCTCAGTCTGAATACCCTGCAAATTGTAACGTGCATTTGAAATAAATGTTCTAATTTGCTTACTATAAATATCATTTATATCACCTTTATACTTAATATTTACTAATTTTCTTACTCGATAAAATTATTGATGAATATATCTCATAACTTAGTCTAATGCAATCAGATGCGCTCATTGAACTACTTGTGAGATTCTCTTTAATGTTTAAAACAATATTATAGTAAAATGCTTACGTAAATTTCAGTGTCAGGTTTGAGGTGCTTGGCTGCTATGGCAATGCCGGTAATTAAACTCCCCCCGCCCACCGGCACCAATATAGCGTCCACGGCAGGGACTTGATCTATGATCTCTATGCCAATAGACCCTTGACCTTCTATCACGTTTGGATGATCGTAGCTAAAAAAATACGGATTTCCTTGTAAGCAAATAGTCGTGTAATATTCGACTTTTCAAAAGTATTGATAAAAAATTCAACGGGTGTATTTTGTAGTAACTCAGAATTTCTTGTCTCAACTTTTAATTTTGATACTTTTATGTTAAATACATAATCCTGCAACTAAATATACTTCTTGTTCTTTAAACTCACCCATTGACATAGAGCATTTTCTTCTCTTTGCTAATAGTCATGGCATGATACTTAGATTCAGCCATGTTTGTGCCGTAAAGTATTGTTTTCGCACCAAACATTTCACATTTAGTAATTTTCGTAATGGGTGCATAGATTGGCATTACTATGACACAGGGTATTCCAAGTTGTGTGGTGTGGTAGCTCATTGATAAGCCATGATTGCCCGTGGAGGCCGAGATCACACCGTACCGCCTCTGTTCGTCGGTCAGTAGCGACAGCGTGTTTCGTACACCACGTTCTTTAAAACTGCCAAAACGCGTGTTTGTTACAAACAAATATCAAAAAGCAAACAATACGAAATACCAAAGAAAATTTATTACCATCCAGTATACTGCAAGAATTCTTGTTTAAAATACAGCTCCATTCCAAGTCTGTCAGACATGTTGGCTTTCTAGATAAGGATGAGAGCGCATTGTTAGAGAATTGTTGTAAAATGTTATTTTGTCAACATTAAACATGTTGCAAAATAAATAATATTTTTTATTTAAGTTCATATTATTCATATATATTCGTATATTTGAATGAAATACCGGGCACGGCGTTCGTTGGACAGCGCCGACAATTCGTCGGGAGGCGGACAAGATATCATCATATTTTATCTTGCGAGGGTTGTTTGGGTCACAGTTCTCGTCGAACTCTACATCCTATATTAATATCAAATAATAAAATTAAAGATATGAGTATACCTAGCAAAGGCATAGGAAGTCGATGATAGAATGACGATGTTTTTATTTAACGTATAAACTGTACTTACGGTCTGCATTGTGATTTTTGTATTAATGTACCTATTTATAGAGGGAAAACGGGAACAGGTTACATGTTGTTTAGATAATAATGCTCATTTTGAATGATTTTTTTATTGATGAATTATGTATAAATGTCGTTAGGTAACGTTTGGCATTTACGTTACTGAATTATTTTTTTCTTTTTTAACAGTATTACTCGTCTAGTCAGTAACAAGAGAGGATATCAGAAAATTAAAAAAAAACTCTATAGACATTTGTTTTCCAAACCTGTGGTATATTCATACACCATAGGTCACAGTACTTTCATTGATTAAAAAAAAACACGCAAAATGCTTTAAACTTTTATAAACCAAAAACATGTCTAGGTATTTCCATATTCCTTTATTTCTTAGCACAAATTGTGGTTCCACATTTCACTTTCGAAATTCGAGTTCAAGTCCGTAAGCAAATAATTTTCTAACAATAAAAACACAATTACGCGAGGCAATATATTTTCAGAGTAATTTCATTTTAAAAAACATGCTGAAACATGTGAAAGTATTGGATTATTTTTTTATCTGAATATAACAAACATTTCGAACTGAGAATATTAACTTTCTCTCCAGTTGATCTTATTGAATATGCCGGTTTGCCACATAGAGTTGGATTCCCAGATGAACAGACATGTAAATGATAAATTTAAATGTTTGTTCTGGTTCTAAAGTGTTTAGTTCAATTTGGGATGGGAAGTGTTCTATAGTGAAATTGATTTTATAGATCCCTAATAATAATGGAAAAGCGTTGTTGAAAATCTTTTTGTGTCCAAAAGGATTTAAACAACCTAATACTCCATACCACAATAACTGTGACGTTATAATGAAAGCGCGAGGAGTTACATAATACTCGAGCTAAGATCTAAAATTTCAGCTTTGCGTCGTAAATTAATTAGTGCGAGATTTCGTCGAGTGAATCGGTACTCGGCCGGCGATACTCGTCCCACTCGCGCGCGAAGTACCACTCGCGGTAGCAGCTGGCGATAAGGCTGCGCAGTTCATCCAAGTGTTCTGGACCCCGGGTCTCGCACACCACTTTTACCTGTAACACAACCAGCAACTTTCTTGCATCAGAGTATTGCAGGCAGATTTTCCATTTGTGATGACCGCATGCGTAGCATAAATGGAATTATACGTAACATCACGCCTGTAATCCCTCAAGGGGTAGGCAGAGGAGTGTAGTACACCCCCACATTTCACCAGTTATGTTTAAGTTCCACAATGGAATAGGTGGTGATCCTATTGCCATAATAATGCACAATAAATTATTAAATCGAACTAAAAGGGCTAGAACACGATAGGTTATTTTTAAGAGATATTGAATGGAAAGTCTTTGTTTTGTTACTATACTAACCCTTAAATCACTTAAAAATGTTTACTAATTGCAATGTACGGTCCTAATCTGTGCGCTACCTAAAATAAATCGTTATTATTACGCTTATAGACAATGTTGTTGACAACGAATAGATGATATAACTAGAAATGACTGAAACTACGTCGGTGACAGCACTGGTCTTACGATACACGAGATTGGCATTTATAAAATCAATGTCAGAGATCATTTCCTCAATCGCGGCCGGGATGTGGGATGCGAGTTGCTCCTGTTTCTTTAATTCGCGTCGAAGTCGTGCAACGAATCGACTCTATAAATAAACGCCATACTCGTCCGCTATTTTAATGTATCCCACTGTTTGTTTTGTACTGCCTCCGATCAACAAGTACTAATTGTTGATCAAAGTGTACATTGCGGTGCTCATTAACAGATATGCCAACCGGTTGCATATTGCTCTGTTGCTGTTTAAACATCCGACAAACGGAATGGACGCTGACCTCAATCTCCGACAAACGTACCGGACCAGCGGCTAGGAGTACGCTACCCCCTTCGCCCCTCAGCTGCGGGATAACCGTTCCCAGAAGTGAAATGTATCTATAAGTTGCCGCTTGTTTCCATTGGTATCGATACGTTAAGGATATCTCTGTGACAGACCCCGTTTGCACACTACCAGGAACATTGCCTTCATTGAACCATAATTGTATATCGCGCTGTGTATATTCTACGAAATACCTGCCTCTCTTTGGCGATATCGGTGACAGGATCGATACCGTGTTAAAGAGGTTGGTTGGTGTATAAAATAGCCTGTCAACCGATTGTATGGTTATTAAGATCGTTACAAATAGCTAAATGTTAATGAATAGAGGTTAAGCGGTCCTTTACATTTGCATGGGCGTGGAGGATTCCTGGATTCCTTTTTTAAACTAGAGGGCATGAAGCTTGCTACCACCGTCCCGCCGCGAAGATCTCATGGCCCTAAAGACCACAAACCAACTTTAAACAAACAATAATAACTTTGAACACTCCTGGCGGTTGATTAGAATATGGTATCATCTTAGTGCTGTTAACCAGCAGACTATAAAGCAGCTGTAACTGGTAATAAAGATATATCGAAGTCTCAATATAATAATCATTATGTGATATATTATTTAAGTAGCAATTACCGATGTTAAATGAATTTCCAAATAATTGTTTACGGTAATCATAAATTATATGATAACCATTTACTAGAAGTATAATTGAGGTGCAGACTCTAAACGTATTTAGATATTAATACCAGATAGAGGCCGCCGGGTCAGGGTTCAAGATTGTTCAACGAGGAATTTCCGTACAGTACGTATCATATACTGTGTAATAATGTTAATAGAGGCACGTGCCTAGACGTTTGTCCGTTAGCAATTATTGCGAAGAGAGTACATGAATATGGAATGTTATGGAGAAAAAGGATGAGATAATCGTGTTTTACATAACTTCAGGCTTCCTGTGTGTACGGAATAGATCAAACTCCGATTGTAGGACACAAAAGATCATGGGCGGGACCGGTCTCTCGTGCTCTGCCAGCTCGTTCGCTACTCTCATACCATAAAAAAAGTCTAACTACGCTATTTATATGAAATCACAAAATTTTATATTCAATTGTACGCAAATGAATTGCACTAATCTGAAGATCATTGAAGATTCTCAAATGGGTTGCAGCCATGAAGAGCTATTGGCAGAGGAAGACACGAATCTCGTAACTAGCATCCTCCAAAGCTTGATATTATAAGCAAATTAGTACTTTACTAGTCGACAAATCCGGCACGGTTCAGGTTTTACCATGAAAGCGAAGGTTAGGTGTAACCAATAGTGAGATCAAACCATTTTACCAGTAGAAGCGTTAGTTGGTCGAGAAACATCCGATGTTAATACGTATGTATTTATTTGCTGTTGGTAAGCCTTTGATGGTAAAAACTTATTTTCGTACAACAAGATTAACTTGTGTAATTAGCGGTTTACACGTGCCACGCAAATTATCTTCATTAATATATACAAACAGATGTGACTACGAATAATGATTTCTACCTAATTCTACTCGATCTCTCCGCTAATCTTAGCAGCATGGTGGAATATAATATCCCGTAGTTGTGCAAGAGACTGTGTCCAACATTGGGACTCAAAAAGGCTTGCATCCTAGCAGGTTGTATTAACACACCAAATGGTCTAATCTAGATCGACGGTACCTTCTCTGGGTCATTGTCAAGAACTTGATATAATTGGAAGCAGATTAATGATCAATTTGAAAACGAAATAGCGTACCCATTTTTAAATTATATATCTAAAAGAGTTGTTAAATTTACGTTTATTTAGAATACCAAAAGAAAAACAGTTGCCAGTTTTATAAATAAAAACGTTTGATACACAAATGGGACGGGAAATGGTAATTTTATTCATTAATTAATCAATGGCCAGTTACAAAGTACATATTGGTGTGACGAAAAAGATTATCGTCATTTATATTCCAAAATCTTGTGCCTACCTTGAATTTGCGGATGACATGAGCGGAAAAACAAGCGAAGAACTAAGAAGGTCAGGGTCAGGAAGTCTACTTCTTTGATATATTTGTCCTGTATGTAAAAAAAGTAAAGGTTCAAAAGAAATCGAGTACAATTTCATATAAAACTAATATAAATTCTTTTATGTATGACTTGTTAAAGTGACGTAGATGCCAATAGATGCCAAGTTTGGAAGTAAATGGTGACGAATAAATTACGTGTCAGAATTCGAGACATGAACTGTGACCTATAACAAAAAGTTAGGTTTTATAATTGGTCTTGCTGAAAATCTTGCCTATACAAATGTCAAAATTGAATCGACCTTTAAAAAGGGTCAGATTTTCATACAATTATATTTCTTCACTTAAAAGGAAATTTAACTCTCGCCGGTTCAATTAAATTTTACGTTACCGGATGTTGGGTTAAAGAAGAAATGGAAATAGTATTTATGCCATTGAACATTATTTATAAGAATTAAATCATCAATCCGTTATTGGTTAGACATGGTGGAGAAAGTTTTAAGTATCTGTAATTGCTGCATTGATACGTACCTAATACTGGAGAGTAAAAAGAGTTGCAGCAGGGTAACTGTGAACTTGAACGAACAAATTGATAACATTTATAAATGTGACATATCTGGATACGATCATCTTGGTAATACTGCCGACGTGAAAAAAGGTGAAGAAACCACAAAATTAATGAACGAACGGGTAACACTATTTTATTATGTGGATTGTAAAAATTATTTAAACAGCACCAATGGAAGTATACATTTAAATATTCTTCATTATACAAGCTGATTGTATAAAGTCTGTTATGTTATGTCCCTATATTCAAGTCCAAATGGATCCAATGTTAACCGGCCACTAAGTAGAGAACCGGATAGGAGCAATTCTGTGTAACGAATAAATCTATAAATCTGAATACTAAAGCAATCTACTGTATGTTTTATTTTAATCTGACCATCATTGACACACTTTAGACAATAACCCGAGATGAGCAGACGCGTGGGCAAACGACATATTTGATTAATCTATCACTCCGTTCTAGGTCAAACGTTGGATAGTGACCAGAGCGGTACCAGCCTAGACTGTTTTTATTTTTTATTTTTTTTATTTGGGAGGGTGGGATTGAGCCGCACGGCTCAGGGCACGTCAATCTGCTCAGATTGTTTGTGCCCGCAGCCCAACGGAGACTGTTACTCGTATACACATCTGTCTACATATTTCAATATCCTTTAGAACAATTTGAGCAATAGTCGATTTTCACGTTAAGAATAATGTTGGCTTGTTTTAAAAAAAATTGCAACGTGTAATTCCAAAAGTTTTCGATTTCTAAACGTTGTAAAATTGCGTTTGGGGAAGGTTATGAAATTCCTGTTAAAGGCAAAGATTAATTAATGTCGTAGCAGATATACAAATGTTCCTTGACATTTAGTAGAAGTATGATAAGTTACTGGCGTGCTTAGTGCAACAAAATTAAGCGCCATGTGTGCCTATACGTAAGTGGGTGAATTTGTCGAGAAAACAGCTAAATAAACTTTTAGTTAGAGGCAAATACTCGTAAGCGGGTTCTCTGAAAACATTAAAAGCATAGTTGATCGTTTCCATATAATTCCTCATTTTATAGAAGTTACGTAAATGAAGTTAAGAAACGAAATATAAAAACAGAGTAGGAACTGTGAAGCCACATATTTAAAATACATGTCAAATGTAATATAGATACATAGCTATCTGTTGTATGTCTTAAAATCTTACTTTCACTTTTTAAGACGATAAACGAGTTATTTATGAAACTGATGAAATATTCATTATACAGTCTAAAAACTAGACGCCAAAATAGACGTTGAAGATCGAACCAAACATTTATATGTGCTCAATGGGAATTGTTTGCTAAGTAACATTTGGGATTAATAAAAAAAATCCTTAAATCCTAAAGTAATTAAATGTAACTCTCCAATCATTAACTGAAAATCACAATATCATGGAATCCGTTAATACAATTTCAAAGCGAACAACCACTGAATACCAGTGAGTTGGACGTTTCAAACAAGATTACGCGTGGGCATATGATACCCGTGCATATTTTTATTACAATGTCCATACAGCGGAACATCTTCGCGGTGATGTAATGACTCGTATTTAATATTAATATTTCATGGTAATATACCGCCAGACATTGAAACAGACGTGGAATGTGCTTCAGGTTTTTATAGCTGTTATGCAGACGGAGAGAGAATGTCACAAACGCATGGTCATTAAGGAAGATTTAAGTCAAATTAAAAAGAAAAAAGGAAAAAGCAAAAGAATTATTTAATAGCAAATATAAATAGTAAATGGTAAAAAATACTTAATATTATAAAGTGCAACACGAAGCCACCAAACCGGCCCGACTCAATGATTGCCAAGAGTAGATCACAGCGGAAATTTTCAGTTCGACTCGAAAATTTGAGGTTAGGATTTTCAACATTTCATCTAATGTTCACAACAAAATAATTCTCTGATGTAATAATACCGAGAATCGTTTGTTTGTTATGTTATGACTATTTCTGCTGTTAAAAAGCCCGTAATCAGGTTCACTTTAAAGATGAATAAAGAGGGCTTAAGGGTACTCTTCGTTGAGAATTGAAACTCCGTTCGGAACATCACCGTCAGTAGATGTTCGTATCGGTGAAGTCTGTTATAAATCATGTAGAGGTCGTTTGTGATCAAATACAAAAGGAGTGTTTCTAGACAGGACTTAAAAGGGTCCTTAATAAACATTTCATACTTCCTTACTTCAAAGTCTTAAAACAAACCTCGCGTTCTTTCAAACATAAACATAATTAACTCCAGCTATTTATTTCTTTTGTTCACTCGATTATTCGACCTTAAGAAATCATTTCTTACATTTCAAGTTTTTGTGGATCGCCATTGTTGCGAAACTTCCTAATTCTTGCAACGGTTGATTAATTTCTAATGTAGGTTATGTTAATTTTAAATGTATTTCTTTTTCGTATTGTAATATGATAGAATAGTTCAGGAACATTTTATTGGGTAGGCAATGGGGTTCAACGATCTTAAGTCAGCAGTAATCAATAGGTTTATAGACTTTACTTTACAAGCGGTATTGTGTATCTTCGCAGTCTATTATTATCCCATTGTTGTTCCGTTCCTGTCCGCTTTTGTATCTTAGCTTAACTAACCACTTTTACAAATATTGTTAAGCGAGTATTTCCTTATCGTTTATAGATGGCGCTAGGCGTTGAGAGACAATCTGTTTTATCAAGTGCATGGAAATGAACAATTATGATAACAGAACGATATTTCAATACAAATTTTACGATCATTTTCTCTACCAATTTTTTATTCTACTATTGGAAACAGGTAACCCGTATTTAATAGCGGTATGTATAGAGATGGAGATAGAAAAAGTTACTTCTCATAAAGATAACGTTTAATGTAATAATAATCTATCACCTGGATCCAGTGCGTGTCGGGAGATAGTTCACATCTCTAGATAACATACGGGATTGTGTGCATATTTTCTTACTATGTTTTCTTCACCGCTATAGCGAATGATATTCAATTTTATCATAATCATTGTTATAAAGATTATTTTTAACTCTGTACTCCTTTACCGCCGCTTATTACTATTCAGGAAAGGTATACAGAATAGCACATTCATTGAGGCAACGGTGAATCTGTTGACAATCACATTCAGTGACGATATATACTACATATAACGATTTCTACTCCGCGCTGAGTGTAGATTACACGCTATGATTACTTGTTACAATTATCCACAGGCAGCATACACTGCCGCTTTTACTTACCACAAAACAATTCAAGTCGATTGAAACCGGCATTGTATTTGTTATGATATTGTAGTTGGCTTGAAACTGAACGACCTTGCTCAACTCTGCCACCAGAAACAAGAAAACTTTTGTTTCGCGATTTTTTTTTATTACTGTAATAGATAAAGTAGCTGCTACTTTTTGTTTTTGTTTGTCTTGAACGACGACAGCCAACGGATCTTATTGTTAGTTCGTTCCTGCATTTTGATGCATCTGTATTATATATAATTGAGTGTTACATAAATAG
>DWDX01003904.1:0-12434 GCA_018245675.1 Agara michaeli
AAGATGCTGTTAGCATTGATTAATATGGAAAAGCAGTTAAGCTTTCTCACCAATATAAATAATTCTTTATTTTAAGTAATTAAATGTTTAAATTCTCATGCAGTACTTAAAAAGGTCTAGATTTTGATATTCATGTATAAGCAAGACAAAGAGATATCGTTTGGTGCAAAAAAGTAGTCTTTATACATAAAATATTTAAAAAGGAATTAAATTTTAGCATTTGATATACTTATGTATGATTTTTCACTTTTATATTAAAAATCAAAGGTATTGTGACTCGAAGAAATCATCACGAAATAATTTTAAACGTCTTGCGTGACATCACATCCTATATGTATTATATTAGATATTATTACATGGCAAGAACGGATCATAATTGCAAAGAAGCTCTATTTCTTCGCAGCAAAACTGTAATCCGCGGTTTACTTTGGTGTTTTTTAATTTCCTAGTGTGTACAGGCCCTAATAATTTAAATGTTTATCGAGGTATTAACGAGACAAAGGCGGCTTCGCAAATTACAATGCACAAAAATTAATTCGCACAGTGTTTTAACTTTATGTAAATTTTATATCACATATGGAATTATTACTTAGGTTTTACAATTTATTGACGGTAACCGACTTAATTAATTAATCGTAGTAGTAAAAGGAACGTAAAAGAATAAACACTAGAATAAAGACATACTTTATTTGACAATAATTATTATCAATAAACAACTAAGCCTTTTTGTCACTTATATTTCATAAGTTGCTAATAAAGTATAAATAAATAAAACACTACTGTACTATAATTTTTATGAGCCATTTTAGTCTGAAATAAATTGTTGTTAATCACCTAATAAGATAAGACTACACAAACGGGGCGGTTCCCTGTGTAGAGTGCGCTAAAATCTACCTCAGTTCTTCCTAATGATATACGCGATCTGTAAGTTAACGATCCAATCCCGTAGATTAGTGTGCAGTTTCAAGTTGCGTAAACCGAATGTACTGCATCCGTAATGACGCTAAGCGGCTCGAACAATTTCATCGGCGCCAAAACGAGGCGCAGCCGTTATTCACCGTAACAACTCACTAACACCGGTGACTATAGGTACAAAGTCCGCGGCTGAACTCTCTCGCGCGGCCATGCACTACGCACGTGCGCGCTGCGTGATCGCGATCGCGCCGACACCGAGACGCACCCGACTGGCTGATTTTCGAATTTGGAACGGGGACGCCATTTTTTGTAGCCATAAACAATAACTCTTTTCTTTCCATATTTTTAGCAGAGAAGTGTGATTTTTGGTAACATAATTTGTTAATTGCTTATCGCACGAGAAGGCGACAGAAAGAAACAAAGAGTTACAAAACTGCAGCCCTCGTATAAATGAGGATGTGATCAATCAGTCGCGCCGGCAAATAAATGCCCACCTAACAGTCGGATTAAATTGTTAAATTACTCTACTGATTCGGACCGGATTCGATACTGTGCATATCGTCTGTGATAGAAATATGCATGAGAGTATTTTATAAAGTTTAAAATAGGTGCCAATAAGATAGATTTAATAAAAGTAAGACTACAGAAAACCACAAACCAATCGAAAAATTGCGAATATTGTATTTCACGGTTAGTACCTATGGTTTTAATAATATCTGAAAATGATGTTAGAACTCTTAAACAATCCGCGTTGCTGAGCTCTCGGTACTCGGTGCATGTTTAGGAAATAGGTCAGCTTTTAATAAAGCATCCGTTAGTCTAACGAGAAAATGTTAGGTTTCGTTGAAAACTTAACAATAGGCCCATATAACACCCGTGTAAAAGTTATTGTGACGAATTTGAAATTCAACCGGCAGTTATATATGCGAAGGCGTAACACAGTAGGTACTCGACAAACATAAGTTTATCTACTTGCTTGTTTTCACAGTCCTTGACATACTGAACATATTAAGATTTAAATACAACTCCATAAGAATAACATAAGTAGGCCGACCTCAGTGACACGTCTAAATTGGTAGATTATGTAGCTCCCGAGTTATTCGTGTGACGGAGTGACCTTAAATTGCATGTGTTTAGTGCACGAGCACGCTCGAGTCCGAAGTGCAAGCTGTATTTTTAACTCCACGAATATGACCACCGTGCGGTACTGTATTGTATGATCGTGGTGATATTGTAATGGTTATATTTATTTTATTGTGCCTTCCATACTCGATGCTAATCAACAGATGAAGGAGAATAATGAATTTGTAAAGTTTCAAGTGAATAATGATTTTTTTCCTTATTTTATCATTTAGCGTAATACGGAACTTAATGTCATAGATATCTTTATATTGTACTATACGTTATCGAGTGTTATTTATGCCCGTCTGACTATAATTAATATTACACATAACAAAATTGAGGAACCTATTACATATTATTTAAAAATCTTCCTTGGATTTTAAGTGCCCCAATAAAAATCCATAGTACACTAGTTGATAAACTAGCAACGTTACTCCCGGGAATGCAGTACGACACGAAAATAAACTGTACCCGGCTTGATTAGTTCATGAGCAGGTTAATGTGATGATCGCGTCAGTTGACACGTCTGTAATGGGCGTCCAGCTAAACACGGCGAACCGGGAAACCGAACACGCACCGGTCGGCCGCTACAAACGCGTCCCACAAACAAACCGAAGGACGATATTCATCTTGAAAGCAGCGGCAGTAAAACTTTATGAGAGTAATTATAATAACAATATAAAATCATGTAGTATTAATATAAATAAAATGTGTATTATAGTTGATATGTAATGAAATGAACATTGACATAGACAATGAGACGTAATTAATCACGCCTTAAATTGATTAGTATCTTACGATTTTTGTATTTCAGTGAGGATTAAAATGTATCTATTTATTAATGTGTCACTGTATTCGTGGCTAGAATATCGTAAACGACGTAATTTATTAGTTTTGGATTAAATTTAACAAATATTAAGAGTAAAATATAATGGAATATAAGTAAGTACTTAAATTCATAATCGGATTAACAGTAAGCTACTATTAAAATTTCATTAAATATAAGTGAGTATTTAATGAAATTTTAGTTGGTGACTCAGAGTAGCGATACCGTTTTTTCATAATAACATGTAAAGGCACGCCAGTGTAAACGGAGGTTGTATGTTGTAAAACAACCCCCCCTACGCACCTCGATAACGTAGGTAACATTCCTGTTTGCGATATATGGAAATATGTATGTTACAAACTTGTTGAATCTACACATCGGCGGACAGGTATTGTAAAGAAAAACTGTCACATTGCTATAAGGGGCCATCCATAAATTACGTCACATTGACACAAAACTGAAACACAACGAACTTTTTTTAATCTATCTCTGTTTCCGTTCGTGCGGGCTACTCTCGGGAACGGCTAAACCGATTTAACGGAACTTTCGCTGGCAGATGGAGGAGGTTATAGGGCGACTTACAGGCTACTTTTTATCTCGAAATTCCTACGCAATCGGAATTTACGCGGACAACACCGCGGGGCGCAGCTCGTAGTTTGATATGTAGTATCACGCGCTCGGGTTCCGAACGTCGCCTAGTCCGCACGGGGACCGAGCAAAAGTAGCTCCGTGACGTCACAGTACAAAGTCCAACAAAGTGGACCCAATTGTACAGATCAAGTGTCGTTGGAGTGCTATATTGTAATATAACCGAATGGAACCGATAATTATTGAAATCATTGCAGGAAACGTGTAATATCACAGTAACCTGTTACACGGCCGCCAGATTCGAAACTAGACAAAGACTTCTAGTGACTACTAGAGGGCTGCTAAACATGCTTTATTACAATCTTGGAGACCGGTCTCCTTTCATCGTGAGATGTTCTAAGGCCTAGTCTACCACGCCGACCGAGTGCGGATTGGCCGACTTCACACATCTGAGAGAAAATGTGCAGGTTTCCTGAAGATGTATTCCTCCGCCGATATAGGGAACGATATTAAAACGATAAACATCCCTGCTTAATATTATAAATGTGAATGTAAGTTTGTTTGTTACATTTTCACGCGAAAACTACTTAACCGATCATCATCAAACTTTGTACACATATTCTTGGAGGTATTAGAAGTAACATAGGATACTTTTTGAGAAAAAAAATTTTTTTTTACCTTTTGTCGGCGACTTCGTCGGCGTGGAATAGAGACTTTGGGCAGCATTTTAATTTCCTAGGATACTTTTATTGCAAACGACACAATTCCACGCGGAGGAAGTCGCGGGCAATGCTAGTACATTATAAATTTATATATAAACTGACGAAAAAATGTTATTCTTAAAGCAGACATAACTCACATTTATTATGACATTTATTATTATATTCAAGCTTGGATAAATACCAAGATTAGATATACAAGCTAGTCAAATATAATAAAAGAATTGTTAGTTTTTCGTCTTCGGGTTATTCACATCCATTATCCGACAGTAATAACAGTTGTTTTTCGACTTACAATATTTTTAAATTACAACTGTGGGTCAAATCAAGTAATCATAGTTGTTACCGAGGTACAATATGTTACCGAGTACTTTTAAATGAACTCGGTTCATTTTTGATTATATTATGTTGGATTATTGTGAATTTAGACCTTTGCGTCGATGTCATGTTAAAAGTATAGCTTTTAAAATACCATGTTTTTTTGATTTGAAATATTTTGACAGTATCTGATATTTTTTTTACTCATCGTTAATTTGACCAAGTAGAAAAATATATTAACATTTTTGACATTTTTTAGTGTAACACGTGTATAATTGTTAGGTTACTAATGTTACAATTGTGACTTTAAATACGTATAATTAGCGTTACGATTAATATATAGGGGTGGGGTAACGAGTGGCGCCGCTGCTCGTAACCAACTGTTTCAAAACAGTGTCGGCTGAGGTGAACTCTACAATTAGATCGGACTTTGTACCGTGACGTCACTATAAACGGCCTCCGGCACGCGTGGGACCATTGTTTTACAACCTGGCGGATATTTCATAACAATCAATAGTCGATTGTATCGCGATACATTCGAAATCAAATCGTTTTATTATACATAGCTTATATTATTACGTGGGCACCTAAAAATACTCATTTCGGTAATTCGTACATTTTTTCCTTTGTTTTTCACTACCGGATCGTGCAGCGACCTCGACTGAGGCGAAAGGCTTTTTTATCGGTTTTGATTAAAACTATATTGTCGGTAAACATAACTAGTATATTATGAAGTGAAAATTTATTTTCATCGTACATAAAGCTATGCCAAAAGAATTTCAATTATAATGCATTGGCCAGTTCAATTAAATATTTTTGTTTCTTTTTATATTTGCGTGTATTTTTTGTTCAATTCAAATTAAGCAATTAAGGATATAACCTTCCTACCGATCCACCGTCGTTTAATTAATTTACTGTATAAATCCCTTTTAATCGCTCGCGATACACAAGAATAATACTATTAACGATAGATAAAGTCGTAAAGAAAATTCTGACATGTACGTAACAATATTGCACCGAAAACAACGTGACTAAACCAAAAAAAACAATAGTCCTTATCGAGCTACGTGTCTCAGACATAGTCTTCTTCTCTTTTTGTCATAATACATTCTTGAAACTGATTTAAAAATTCACTTGTGAACGTTTTAATGCTAATTTTATGCGTAACTTACTGATATTTAGTAAGTTTTGTTTTTGTCATGACATCATTAAACGTTGTGAAATTCTTGAAACGAACGTAACATTATATTTTCAATGGTAGTATGTATTTACATGACAAAATAATATTAAAACATAGTTATAAACAATTGGAATTTAAGTACTTTGAGATACCATGTAATAAGTTCATGAATATGCAATAGCAAGTATGATATTGTATTATTTTATTATTAAGAGAGTGATGAATACAGAAGAAGTATTATGTGGTTTTCTTTTATGTTGTGAAGAATAAAGTTGTATTGTATCCTATATTTCAAGATAGAATTTTTTAACAGTATTCTTTTGACGTATGTCTGGACGTAGCGTGGTTGTGACCTACAGCAGTTGTATTGTTTGAAATAATAAGTATGTTCCGTTCGGCTCATGTTATCCTGGTACCTTTAATGTCAATCCCATATAGGGATTAGATTGGGAGAAACTGCTTAATTTTAATTTACACATTATTTCAAATATTCAGATGATATAATGGTAAAAGAATTTATTAATTATAGTCAAACAAATATATGACGCAATATTTGTTTATGGCAAAATTTAAAAAAAAAACAATCTATCATATTCAGAGGCACATACAGGCACAATTAAATGGTGTAATCCTCGTTAAAAGTCGGCGACTCTCGTAATAATTTTGGGAAAACGTTGCGTTAATTGTTTCCTAACAAGGCGCAAACCGACTCACGTATTCTCTTCGCACAACTTACCAAAGATTAAATTGTCCAATTGCCAGATGTCTCAAATCGCTAATATTAACTCCCGCGTATTATTTATTAGAGAAACTCCCATGGGTTTATTTAGGGCTCACCGTCGGGGAAACTACAGAGCGTCGTGGGCGTTTTTATATATATTTGTAAAGGAATTTCTGTGTCAGTAGTTGTGTCTTTGACAGATGTATGTCATATTCGGTGAGTGCCGAAGAAAATTCCGTACTGGCCTTTGCGATACCAATACGTTTAATTTGAACAATTTGAACTTGTTCAAAACAAGAGTGAACAGTTGTGAAGTGAGTCAAGAGCTAACGCTGAAGCCTATATAAAAATAATAATAATAAATTCATTGCACTCAAGTCCTACGTAAGTGTCTATATATTTGTGCCGTGCGCTTATTATGTCGAATCCAATACTCTGTCTAGTCCAAGTATATACGGCCCATTGTTTTGACTCTACCAAGAAGGATCAATGCGGTCATAATATACATCCATACTAATATTATAAAGAGGAAAGATTTGTGCGTACGTACGTGCGTGTGTATGTTATGTCTGGAATAAAGGTTACCGTGCCGAACAATAGTTCCGAGGGTCCTAAGATCGATTTCTAGCGAGGCAGCGATCGTAGCGGTGACTAAATTTGCATTCTCAATCTCGATGTTAGTTTTTCTTTATGTATGGTATGCGGCACTCGCGACTCAGATATAACCGTGATTTTATATTATATTACATTAGCTTTTACCCGCGGCTTCGCTCGCATTGAAGCCATTGCTGAAGTCGCAAGCTTTTAAAAGCTTTGTATTTTATTGTTTGGCAAGGATTATCAATTTTTTGACAAATCATTTTTTTATCTTTCATAAAAAAAAAATTAAAAGTATCCTATGCTACTTCTAATACCTCCAAGAATAAAAAAAATATATTTATTTAATAAAAATAAATAAATAAGTTTCATGACGCTCAGTTAAGTAGATTTCGCGTGAAAGCGTAGCAAACAAACATACATCCACATGTATAATATTAGCCGGGATATCAAAAACATCACGTGAAAATGACTACGCGGGTTTTAAACTTCAACTTTATCAACAGTTGGGTAATTTTGAATAATCATAATGATACATCGTAATTATAAATCGTTTAAAATATATTAGTATTTATCTACGTAATTGTTTTTATATGTAAATATGGTAGCGGCAGTTATTTTTAGCTGGACACAGAAAAATTAGTAATGTGCAAACTAATGGGAAATTTAGCGGACTAGCGCCATTAGCAGTGAGCACCTTCAATTGTCTCCATTCTTTAGCCGCTGCGTTATCGTAGATGATAAAAATAAATTATATATTCGCGTACTAATGATATCTGCATGTGATATAAAATGAGAAAAAGAAGCAAATTATGAAAATTGTAATGGGAAAAATGGGCATACAGATGACAGGTCGGCTACTTATATTACAAGATCTGCGACAAAAATACGAACAAAGCATTTCTAGAGCGTGCATTGAAAGATTTTACACAATTATTGGATCAATTAAAATTTTGGCCTTTACGACATAGAAATTTACATTAAAGTTAAAATTAATATTGTGTATTAAAAATTGACTACCATTGATTTTTGTGAAGCGCATAGATCCGGAATACACCCTAGTTGGTCCCGAGGAGTTACTCATGATATCTGCATATCATTTATCTCCTTATTGTATAATCTGTTGACATCCACAGGTTCGCATGTACATGAGAGGCGACGACATGGATATTTCCGAGACATCGGAACTTTCACTCGGAAGCAAAAAAGGCAGCTTTCGCGAAAAGCACTGTTACATACATGGCAACATGCATTATTCAAGCCATCTACGAAATTATACACGCGAGAGCAATTTTCTTCAAGCTTGTCGCTTTGAACTAAGACTAAGAGATGTAATGGTGACATGAAATATAAATTGGTGTTGACATATAACATGTTTCCACCTCAGGATCACTTCAAAGAAACAGTCCATAAAAATCATGCCAATTTTCTTGTGCAGTATTGCGTTAGTCAGAACGATATATAGTAATAGTAATATATCTGGTCCCAAAATAGGCAGAACCTGTATTATAGTATCCACATGACTCATGAAGTACATAATTAGATAAATCTCTAAATACCTAGATAATTTTCCACCGAATCACAGAATAATTCACACTCATCAAACAAGTGTTTGTTCTCCATCGGAATTGAACCTACGACCTTATGGTTCAGTTAGGTTTATAACCACAGAACCGAGAAGCAACGTTAGAACACATTAAATTTAAATGCATATAAACGGTCATTTATTCGGCAGTATACAACAATTAAGCCAAGACACCGGAGACCTTGTGCAGTTGCAGCCAATGACCTCGTGGAGCAGTTGTACTCGGTGCTACGTGACTTTTGTCAGGTTGCATTTGATGCTAAAATGAAAGCTAATTGCTACTACCAAAAAAAAATGTTCTCATTCTCCTATTAATATGCTTTACGGCTGCTGTTACCAGAATCACATTCCCGCAGTCGACGTTATCCATCTTACTATTTTGTTATCCATCTTACTATTTTGTTATCCATCTTACTATTTTGTTATCCATCTTACTCCAAACTTGTCCTATGCATATACTTTCGCAACAAAATCTTGAACGAGTGCATACTTTTTTCTATTACATTTTCAACGAAATTGTCTACACCTTAACGAGATTGCCAGTCACTTTAGAAAAACAAATTGTATTGTATGTTTTGGCAGTTCAATGGATAATTATCCAAAATAAATTATAATTGCAAATTATAATTTGTGGTTCAATGTCGTGTCAACAATGTCGTCGTTATGCCGGATCATAGATTATTTTCGTGGGAAATTCTTTTGTGTGACGATCTCGAGACAGTTACCCAGTATTATTCTATTCGATGCGATATGAATGTTGTCATTGCTATTGTATGTATTTCTAAAAATATTACACGTTACCGGCGACCTCGCTCGGCTTGCCGTGAAAGAGTTTTCCTGACTCATTCAACTTGGGATTATTCAAAACAAGAGTGAATATGCACTTTCTAGGCGCGCATGCATCGTCTTAGACTGCAGCTCGCTCACCATCAGGTGAGATGAACAAAGGCTTCCCAGAAGCGTTTTGGTCGGAAGATTAAAAAATATGTCTGGATGTCCACCACAGCGCTCTCTACCGGGTCCATTTGTAGTTCGATAATCGTTCAGGTAATGATGTAAGTACCTACACATTAACTGATTTAAAACTATATTGCAAGATCCCACCCGGACAAACATGCATACATTGCAAGTTAAGTAAAAGCTTGTAAAAAAATCCTTGTATTAGGTTAAACCGTTTAAGAGGAGACGCATTGTGAACACGTGCGCTTTTATATGCAAAGATGTATCCATGTAAGAAATTGGTTATGTTAAAAAAAATATTGTTACGTGTTAATAGCATGCCAAAATAGGTTTTCAGTGACGCGATAATAGTTTTATTGAATGTACAATAAGTGTATTTTGACTGGCTTCTTGGTTCAGTGGTTACAGACCCTGACTATTTAACCGGAGGTCGTAGGTTCGGTCCCCGAGCAGAACAAATATTTGTTTGGTGACCACATTTCTCTGAAGACTCAGCTCTGTAAGGGTAGAGATACTTGGTACTCAGTGCTCTCTGCTTAACCCGTCAGGAAGCTGGCGTGATGGTATAATAATGATATTTAATGTATGAGTTTGCGGTTTTTGCGGTGTTGTTCTCCACCCTTGGCACACATCGGCAATCATTATCTACTGACCTCAACTATATTATTATATAGTATGTGCAATCTTTGCTTATTCTAATAAACTATGGCCGTATTACTGAACGTCAGAAGTTTTAAATCAAACCCATTGCGCAAACTACACTTCAGAAGCGTTTGACTACTACTTGTATCTCTGAGTCAAGGTTTTATAGCTTCCCCCACAAATACAATAAGATTGGGAAAACCTGAATATTCCGCCTCATCATTGTGAGGATTTTTTATCGACCCTTTTATTATTCCACTGCTGAACACGGGTCATCTCTCATTTCGAGAATTTAGGCCATAACTCACCACGCCGGCCAATTGTCGATTAGCCGACTTCAGACACTACAACAAATATATACTTTGAAACGTTTCTAAGGTGTGGAGGTCCCCTGATGTTTTTGATGATGATGATGTCGATGTTTTCCTTCACCGATATAGCAGGTGATTTAAAATTTTAAGATTGTCAAGATACATATTGTCATTTAACTCGCACTTGCTTCACCTCGAATTCTTGTTTCCTATATTTATTAGTATTGTGTATTAAAGTTATTTGTCTCTCGGCCCTGATGAAACAGGTTCTTTGAAGTGTTCATCTGGCTCGTATTACATCAGCGCAGATAACAATGTTGATAATGTAACATTAAAATATTGTTGTTAACGTAGATATTAAAACAATTACATTTGAACTCCGATAACCCTGTCACACAAAAATCAATTTAGGAGCTCATCATTTACGATAACAACAAAATAGGTACCTATTTTTTATTTCTTAAACTTTATTTAAGACCTGGTCTAGTTTGGTAGATTTCAGATGACTTTCACGAACTACATTATGAGAGGTTATTCCCCGTAAAGTGGGCACATTGCCAAATACTGAATGGTTTTCTAAGAATTGTAAAGGATTACGATGGCAGTGACAAGAAATGTTCGTTTTTCAATGAGGAAAAATGTGGAGTCGACACATTGACTCGTGGACACGTGGACCGCACGGAACTACTGCGTTCAAAGACGAAGAACTGCTAGCAAACATCATTATAATTATTAACAATTTTGAATTCACTATTAGCAAAAAAGTAACGCTACATATGTTTCCATTAGTTACATTTATAGCGTTAGAAAATGTATAGGTACGTAAGAGAAATACAAATTGAAAAGGTTGACGCTGACGGCCCTTCTTTCCGTGCCACTATTCGGCGTCGGTTTCCTCTGCCACAGTGGGAGACCTGCACCATACTCCACCACGCTGCTCCAGTGCGGTTCCTTTAAGGCCTACATTACGTAACAATTTTAACTTTGTATAAATTTGTCAAAATGTCCAAAAAAATCCAAACGCTTTGGGGATCTGTGTAATATAAATAGGTAATATTTAGCAACTACTCTCTTTGATTTTACATACTAATTCATTATTCACGTTTAAATTAACCTATTTGTTCATACAATATGTGAGTGACGACTGTTCTTCTGTTTGTAATGTTATACCTATGTTAGGTATGAGTCGTCGATGCGTTTGGACCCGAAGCTAATTTACCATGCGACCTTGTAATGTCATTGAAGTGTACATAGAACATAAGTACATAACCTTCTGTAGCAATTGAAGTAGCTCGTTGTATGCAACAATGTTGTACTGCTTGTACCTGCAATGGTATACACTGGCTAGTTTGTATAATGATAGAATGTTGCATATGCATACATGCAAAGACTATTTACTATACAAATAGACGGAGACTAAGGATTTCCACCGGCTCCGTTCCTCATTGCTTCATTTCTTCTTTCGGTTATCATTATTAATTTTCACTGCGTATAAATCGGATAAGTAGTGATAGGCCCAGTGGTTTGAAATTTAGCCTCCCACTCGGGGGGCCTTGGTGGAAATCCCGGCACGCACCTCGCACTTACTCTCGCTGTTGCAAGAGTAATCCGCACCCATCACTGAGACGTAAAAAGAGATGCCGCCAATGCCACAGAAATTTACATTGGATTTAAAAGGTCATCGAATCGGCGCAAGGTCTGTTGCGTTTAGTAATAATTGGTTTTATCATAGCTAATTACGTAAGAGCACTGTTACCGAGAGATATATCTCCAGGGAGTGCCAAAAGTCACATATTTCGTATGCAGCGCTATCTTATCTTTTATTGCATGATAAACTCTGTATCGGTCGTGAACGTACGAACAGGATTTGAATTTTTTGGTTTTTTTTTCATGTGAATAAAAAACGAGCAACAATAGGGTCGTTTAAAGTGAACTAATGACGCTTTGGAC
>DWDX01003905.1:0-12434 GCA_018245675.1 Agara michaeli
AAATTAGAAAAATCCAACAGTACCCAACTCGGGATTTGAACCCGGGACCTCCCGATCGGCAGTCGCGCTAGCAACCGAAATCTTCTTTAACTATAGTTAAGTGATAATCTAGAATATACGATATTGAGAATCAATTACACTCGTAATCATTGGACACGGACGCAGCCCGCGCGCTCGAGGCCAAAATGCGCATTTCGGTGCGATCCAGTTGGTGGTACTTCTAAAGAAAGCCATATCCGTACACGTGTGTTTCCCGGGCAGCGCACACCCTCTCAACTCTCATGTCATTGTCATCCTCGTGTAGTCGGCGTAGGCAGAGTACCTTCGATATGTTTATATGGTATACTTAATGTTTACTATACGTTGTGTGAACATATTTTCTGTTAGAATCACAATATTCTTATATGTGTTTAGAAGTTAGTTCATATTATGTACCTCTATCGTGTCTGTATAATATCTGTATGTGTAGTGTCTGGATACAATAAAAGCCAAAAGACATTCCGCAAAGTGTTTTATTTTATTTCCTTCTAAATCAGAAAACGCTATATACAGAAAGTACAATAATTATAATCTACGGAACATAAATTATGAACAAATCATCAATCTAAAGATAAAGTTCTAAAGATTTAATTTGAGCGTGGACTTTTGAAATATTGTGTGTATTAAATACGTTGCCTCGGAACAGTAGAATGTACCGAGTTGTCGGAAACGTTTGTAGATAAAAATGTTGGTTATTAAAAGTTTTTTTATCAGATTGTTCTTATCACATAAATAACAGCAATATTTACATTTTCCTCAAAATATATACGATTTATTATTATAAGAATATATATTTTTTAAATGGTCAAAAACACTACCGAGATTAGTTTCAAATGAATAGAGTAATAATACTGCGATATAGAAACATATCGGAAAAAGATTTTTAACTTTCTATAGTCTGTCACAAGTTTGGCCAAGTTTTTAGTTAGCTAAATTTGGGTACAATCTGCATTGCCCGTACTTTAGGATGGGGAGAAAAAATATCTGTATTTGGAATTCGGAGTAATATTGCATAGAGGGGAAGCATAGAAACGCTGTCGAAATGTTTCGAGGCCTCGTCTCCTGCAATTGTGATCGCCAGAAGAAACGGTTCCATAGAATGTTCTTCATCACAGTCCACAGATGACAATCGTTTGGTGTCTATAAAACGTAAGTGTGAGATGCCAGCGCCGGTGGTCAGTAGCGGCGGCTAGGCCACGAGCTGGCGCGCCGCGAACGTCTGCCGCGCGTACTCCGTGCCCACGAGGCCGCGACACGCCAGCGAGAACTCCTGCACCGCCTCCAACGTGCGTCGTTTGCTCACTTTTTCTCTGAAAATGAAAGTAAACATTATTAAGTTTTCCGTCCTATTCGATGTTTCGTAAGAAGTCAATCGAAGAGAGAAAGTATTACGGTTACAAAATTCTAAAAGTAATTTTAGATACAAAACTTTGTTATCAACTTTTATCAATAAAGAAAAAGAATATATCGAATTATCAAAGATGACTCTTTTATTATGAAAATGTATTTTCAATTTTCGAACGAATCATCGCGCGCGGGGAACACCCGCGGTGCCGTACCGGAGCACGGCGGCGATGAAGGCCTCGCGGTGCTCGGATTTGGCGTAGGGCGAGGGGAAGGCGGGCGCGGCCAGCGCGGCGCGCAGCCACGCGCCCAGCTCGGCATCGCGCCACGCCGCCTTGTTGAGCGCCAGCAGCAGCATGGCCAGCGGATCCATCGGGCAGCGCGGCGTCACGCAACCTGCGCGATACGCTGATGTATTCTCCAAAATTATGTCTCAGTTGATTTTACTTCGTAATCAGAGTTGAAACGCGTAATAATAAAACAAAGTGGAGATTAAATATTAACTTTTAACCTACATACCTATGCATAATAGAACGACTTCGATGAGCAGTTGACCGTACGGCTGCAGCGCGTCGGGCCGGCGCGCCGCCAGCGCCGCCAGCCAGCCGCACGCCGCGCGACACGTGGCCGCCTCCTGCAGCTTCATACACGTGCATGCTACACAAACACACACAAACACACATATATTATATTCTTTACAGTACACTAATATCATTTTACTAGATCCGGTAATATTTACGTTCACGAATAAAATATACAACGGCATATGTTCAAAAATGACCACTGAAAATGTTGAGTGCACATCATTCTGACATAAAAAAATGTAATTATAAATACAAAAGAACATTCATACGGTTATGCTAATTTAATTAACAAGGATAACGAAATCCATACCCAACTCGACGAGCTCCGAGAGCAGGTCGTCGAGCGCATCGAAGGCGGAGAGCGCGACTTTCTTCTTGGAGGCGGCCTGCAGCAGCCCGAACAGTGCCTCGGCCACGTCCGTGTGCTGCGGCGCGTCGGGCGCCACGTGGCGCGCGCTGGCCAGCACGCACGCGTGCAGCAGCTGGCCGGCCGCCGCCCACGTGTCCGCCGTGCACAGCACCAGCTGCACGCACACGCACCTCACTGTACTCGCCCCCACACTACCTGCCACGTGTCTACGCACTAGCAGGCGCCACTAATTGTGTTGCGATTTTATTGCGCCTTAAACTTTGCCAACGTACAAAATTTTAGAATGGGGTGTTTGGTTTGAATTTTTCGACCCCGACAGTGACATGTAGAAATTACACGGAATATTGTGGTTGTAAATAATATTTCTTTTTATGCCAGTAATCGTATAAATTACATTTAAATAATATCTGATTCCATGCACATAACATAATGACTTAAATAAGGAAAAATCAAGAGTAGTATTCTATTAGAATTGGACCATCGATTAAATTCTTGTCTTTTTACATTTATTATTACAGCAAGATCAATAACTTGCAATCTCAGAATCTCAGTCAAATTGCGACAATGAAGGACAGATAATATCACAGTTACCAGTTTCACGACTTCCAAGCCGATCGGAGTCGGTATCGTGCCGAATCCGGTGACAGTGAGCTGCGCGATCTCGTTCACCATCGGTAGACATTCCGAGACCAGAGCCGACATCGCCTGCTTCAGTATGTTGAACATTGGCTGCAAAATGAAATTGGATACTTTAGTTTAAATAAAATGATTACAATAATTATCCTTTGAACTACGCCATATTCCAAATATTAGCTTCCACGAATCGGCCTGACTGAGCCGCCGAGTCCCGGTTCGATGGTTTATATTACAAACAAGCGGTGTCGGTTAGGGCGGGCTACCTCCGCGAGCGCGGCGTGGTGCGGCATGGGCGCCAGCGCGGGCAGCAGCGCGCGCAGCAGCTGCGCCGCCAGCGCCGGCCGCGCGCCCATGGACGCCAGCAGCGCCGCGATGCACTTGCCCACGCGCTCCGCCTCCACCGCCGCGCGGCCCGTCTTGTCCCCCTTGCCCGTCACCAGCGCCACCTGCACGCGTATACGTGGATTTGATTTGAAAAGGTAAGAAACGAGTAATCAGAGCTATTGTCGTTTACATAATTTTCATATGGATTCAGTTGTAATGCTTGATAATTTTGCTCCAACGGGAAAAAACTAATATAACTGTGTAATTTTTGCAACATATTATCGTTTTCCCACTGCGGTGTAACTTTTACCCAAGTTTTTTTTTTTTTTTTCGACCCTTTTTGTTGGTCCACTGCTGGACCGGGTCTCCTCTCATAGTGACAGGGATTTAGGCCATACTCTACCACGCTGGCCAAGTGCGGATTGGTAGACTTCACACACCTTAGAAAATATTATATAATTTATAACATCTCCAAAGTGTGCAGGTTACCCAAGTAGCTAATACTTATTGGTGGTCAGAATGTACGGTCAGTGTAAATATGATAATGAGTGCAAAAGTAAGGGGGCGGGGCGGAGACCTGCGCGGCGAGTTCGTCGTGCAGCTCGCGCGCCAGCTCGCGCACGGCGCTCTCGGCCGCGCTGGGCTCGGCCGCCGCCAGCGCCGCGCCCGCCGCGCTCAGCAGCTGCCGCCGCACCCACGCGTCCGACCGCCCCTGGGGGCTCTGACCACATTTGCTTTTACATAACTTTTCATCTTACTATATATATTTCTTGTGTGCGTGTGTATGTCACTGAACTCACGCCTTAAATATAGCAGAAATAAAGTCTTTAAAAGTAACTTGGCTGACAACGCCTTCGATAATTATAAGAAAAATATGAATGGATATTTTTCTTTTATTCGCTCGCAAAACGAAAAAGCTATATAAAGGGACGAAAGCAGATCAGTAATAATGTAGAACGCGATAGCGTATCAATGTAACGTAGTTATGGATGTTGAAAGGCCTACCTGCGCAGCACGCACGATGTCGGGCGCCATGGCAGCGGCGGGCCCGGCACAGTCGTCGCACAACTTGCGCAGCGCCAGCGCGGCGGCGCCCGGAGCCCGCGCCAGCGCGCCGCCCGCCGCGCGCACGCACGTGCTCGCCAGCTCAGCGCCGCGCGTCTCCGCCAGCCCGCCCACCCAGCCCGCGTAGCTACCTGCGCGCACCGTACCCTCTCCTCGCATTAATAACTTCGCAATACTCTAAACAATTCTGTTTGGTATACTCGCCACATTGCGTACACTGATTAACCATTGTATTCACACGGAGTATAGGCCGAAAAAACCTATATTATATTAATGGTATCAATATTACATCCCTTAGTCGAAGAAATTCCAGGCATTCCTACTGATAATCAAAAATTGGTCATATCATATCAGTGTGTAATTTTTATGAAATGATTATCTTTTCCATTCATTAGTATAAAAAAATTCAAATCGCTAGAAAAAGGCACGAGTAGCGCAGATACCAACCTAAACAGTCGAGCGCAGTGGAGAGTATGCGGTAGTTGCGCGACGTGTTAGCGATATGTATAGCGTGGTGCAACGTCCGCAAGAGGCAGTCGGGGGCGGAGTCGCCGGGCGACGTGTCCGAGAGCGCCTGGAACACGTGCAGCGCCGCCTCGCGCCGCTCGTCTGTCTCCGCCGCGCTCACCACCTCGTCCACGATGTGCCAGCACGTCTCGCCTAAGATACTATAGCAGTAGAGCTGGACAGAAAAGAATCATAACACATTACAAGGAACCGAAATCTATACGTTTAAATATTGCTTTGTATTTTACGACAGCTACTGTTGACCTAGGTTCATTCCAGCAGTCATTTGAGGCCTCTAACACGGTAATGCGCATTAGAGATGACGCTATTCCTTAGAGCAAGAAGCAGTCACAATCAAGAAAATTATTTACTGATTTACTTTACTATTTTGCTTATTTATGTAGGCTAAAGAAGCATAAATTTTTATATGCTACAGGCTTTTTATTTTTTCTGTTCTTCTGAAAGTTAAACCTCACCACGGTGTCACCTATATCTTGTCTATAACAGCGTAGCAGTTCTTCGTCATCTTTCGTCAGGGTCTGCTCAGCGGGCGCCTCGGACTTGCTGATGAGTGCCAGAAGCAGCTGTGAGAATACTTCCTTCCATACCGGATGTATCTTCTCTTCCCTGGCCATGTGCAATATTTCATCCTACAAATGGTTAAAAAAAGTCAGTACAAAAGAATTTTTTATATACGGTATAATTTTTTAGGTTTCAAATAAAATTACGAGGTTCACTATATCGTGTAAACGTTTTAAAACGACTGAAGTAACGTTATATATGGAATGCCTTAGAAGGAATCGGCACAAGCTAAATATATTCTAAACACAGACCTGAAGTGTGTACCACAGTCCGAACACGAGGTTGGAGCGAGTTTCATGCAGTGGGTAGTTCCCCGGCGCTGCCTGCGCGGCCAGCATTAGCTCCACGAGCTGCCGCGCGGCCGGGTCCGGCGGGTCACTCTGAACGCCCGTGACCAACACCAGCGTGTGTGTCTCCAATACGGCCACACAGCACGTTATTACCGCCGATAGTAGCTCCTGTATAATAACAATTCAATCATTTATTTATTATTCAGCAAAATACAAACTGTAATAGAAAATATAAGTACACATTTTAGTGTACTACTTGTAGAGTAATTGATCATAAACGTAAAAAAACTTGGACCTTGTGAAAATCAATTTGTTTATCTGTCTAAAACTGAAACTTGGTAAAACGGGAATATCCAACATTACAGTTGGTACTTTTAATTATAGAGTTCATTAAAGGTATGAGACACAGTATATGGAAATGTTTATCTTGCTTAGAAGGGCTAGGTTTTTTAATTAATGGTGCGTAGATGTACAGAAATAACTATGCCGATCGAGCACTGTTGAAAAACTGCCTTATCAGCATGGCAAAATGGTTAGGAACCTTGCCTGTAAGTAGTCTCCGATTAGACCGCTGATCAAATGCTTGAAACATAGCACAAGTTACTATATACAAATGACACTGTATTGCGTGATTGTGTGAGAGAGAGTGTGTTACCAGATCGACGCAGTGAGTAGCTCGATTCCCACCTCGTTGAAGGAGTTGGGCACGTTGTGCGCGGCGAAGAGCGGCGCAACGAGCGCGGCCAGGTCGGCCAGCAGCTGTGCGCCGCTGCGTTCGTGTCGCGCCGCGTCGCCCGCCGCGCCGGCCGCGCGCACTGCACCCAGACACGCCTCGCACGCCTCAAGCGCCACGCCGCACACGAACTCGTTCCAGCTGACCGACGATTCCCCGTTAACAATTATATTTATTGCACTACCATTGCTCAGTAAGGTCTCATTCAAGGTGTATATGTATAGTTTCTATATCCTTTGAAGGTCACGGTAAACCTAGGAGACTGGATTTGATAGGAATCTTAACAAAGTCTACTTAAATACAAAAGCTGTATTTTATAAGTAACATCATATTTGGATTATTCTGTACCTCTTCACTTGTAGACTTACTCGCAACGAATGTACGTCGTTCATATTATTGAACAATAGATAACATTTCTCACGTGTATAGCACGCTAACGGCGGTGAGGAGCGCGCGACAGAGCGGCATGCGCTCATCCAGCGTGGTGGAAGCATTTTCCGTCATGCCCTCTCCGCCTAGTGTGAGCCAGCTGCTCGCGCACGTGGCCGCCGCCAGCCACGACTGCACCACCTCGTCGGTCGGCGGTTCCTTATTGTAATCACTGAAAATAGTTAATTTAAATAATCAAGAAAATAGATAGTATTTATAAATGGCTGCGGCCTGTCTAATGCAATTATCAGGCTGCATGTAATGATTAATCAAATATGGATTATATATTAACAATAATATAATTATCAATAAGGAGACTTACTTGTACACTGTCTGTAGGTAATGTAACAGGTCATCTAAAACTTTACTGGAAGCATTGTACAGTGAGGAGCGATTTCTCCTTCGAAGTGCCGTTCCCATTGTCATACTATTGTACTGAAAAAATGTATGATATTAAAAAAGATGTTGCAGCTTAAAGTAGTGTTGTGAATATACTTTAAATTTCAGCCAACAAGCATTAATTGTAATTCATTTAAAATTGTAGGATATAAATTATTGTACTAAATGTTGCTATACTGTTCATTTATTTGATTTACAATTTATATAGGCATTATAATTTATATTAGATAATAGGCAATTTCACGTTTATCACACTCATCTATACTTTGTACACATATCATTGTGTTCTTGTGTTATTGAGCACTCCACTGGTTCCATAGGTTTTTTTGATGTGAAACATCTTATTGTCGGGTAAAAGGATGAAATCGTAAATTGAGGTGTTTTCTCCATTCGGTCATTGCTCACCTCCACTTGACTATATACGGGACTTTGTTTTCGTTTCACTGATTTTTAATTAAACTAATCAAGATATAAAAATCAATCGTTGAATAGTAATCTTACCTCTTCAGGTATGACGGTGAGAACTTCCAGCAAAAGAGATGTGTTTTCAGCAGTAGATAGGGGGCCCAATATTGCAGCAAAGTCTACTGCGCCTTGTTGGAGGATAAATGCTGCAAGCTAAAAACCATAATTGTTTGTTAGAAAGGAAGTCTATTCCAAACACTTACAAGTATATGTTTTTGATAACAATTCATAAAACAACAACATACCGTTGCGCCAGGTCCCTAATGGGACAATAATAACAATTCATCTCTGGCATATAATATGAGGGGCGCAATAACAATATACCTAATGTGTAGATCAGTTGCAGTGGCTCTAGAGATTTGTCCAATCTCACCTGGTGCAAATAACTAGTAGCATGTTTATTTATTTTTTATATACCTTAAACCCACACTTACACTGATACATAGCCTGTTGGTAACTATCTTAGGGCCCGTAGAGTAGTTAATTACAGCATGCAAGAGCTTTTGTTTTAATTCTTCATAACTTTCTGGTGGTACTTCATTCCAACAGCGTAAGATTTTTGTATGCAATGTTGTTGCAGCATAGAACTGTACTTCGGTGTTCTGTGAATTGAATATTGACAACAATAATATGAATTAGGAACATATGATATTGACAACAGTGCACTTCTTAGACGGAATAAGAATTTACATTAAAAGAAGTTCCAATGTTTACATGGTGACTACCTTCATGGGTTGAAGTAATTCCCAGACAAAATTCCAGGCTTCAGGTACCCTTTGAGCTTCTGTAAGCCATGTGTGAGCTTTCGCTTTTTCTGTCGGTTCCCCGTTGTAGAATACATTCACTGCATATTCCAAATTTTGCACTGTATACTCCATTTTGGAAAAAAATCACCACTCAATGTCTATATTGTATACATAGTAGTTTATCAGCACGTTCCAGATTTCACGATTGGCACTCAGTAAACTGATATTATCGATTAAATGTTTATGTATTACATTACAATAGTAAGTTTAATTTTTTATCGATTTTTAAACGACTATGAAATTTACTGATGTTGTAGTAAAACTGCAATGACAAGAAGTCAGCCAAAAATGTCAAATGAATTGACATCATTGACATGAGCAACCTGAACTATAGAGCTATAGACTAATGAGTTGATAGGTTTTGATTGTTAGTCTGGTCACCAATATTAATAATGTATTTTGATACAAATAAAATGGTATTTACCGCAAATTAAACATTAAATAGTCATTACAACTACTTGACGATGTTACCACACATTAGAGTATAGATATTGTCTATGGAATACTTGTATACTGGCATAACTGATTAAACTGATTGTACTGGCAACTTGTTGTTAGAATTGTTAGATCGAAAAAGCATATTTGTTGAGTTGCGGTACTTGCGGTTGCGTTTGTTGTGATTAGATTACCGAATTGTTCCATAATTCTTCTAATTATTTTCATAAATAAGTCAAAATGAAAATTGAAGAAGTGAAAAGTACTGCAAAAACACAGCGAATATCTGCTCATAGTCATATAAAAGGTTTGGGCTTAGATGATTTTGGAGTTCCCATTCAGATGGCTGCCGGTCTCGTGGGCCAAGAATCGGCAAGAGAGGTAAATGTTATATAAATTATATCACTTAACAAGATGATTGATCGTAGATTTTAGTTTTGTAAATATATGAGAAAAATAGACTAATTCGAAGACCGATCGACTTTTGAGGTTACTCGGTTACCATGGAAATTATGTTTGTCGCATTGTTTTACAGAAAGAAAGAATATTTATTTTGCATATGTATAAAATGACTATATACAAGCTTGCTTTGCATTTTGCTTGCTTTTTATATACAAGGAGCCATGTACATCAATATATCCATGATCCAGTAGGACTACCTAAATGAGTTTTGTAGATCCCTCCAGTTCCGTATAGCTCTGTAAACTTTGTTATATGTTGAGTTATGTGATGATTGACATGTCTAATTTTAAAGAGTTATATATTGGTTTCAGGCAGCCGGCATTGTTGTGGACATGATTAGAAGTAAAAAGATGGCTGGTCGAGCTCTACTATTGGCTGGCCCGCCCGGGACTGGTAAAACTGCTATTGCTCTTGCAATAGCACAAGAACTTGGAAATAAGGTACCCAATCTTACCAATATTTGAATGTCATTAATCTATAGCAACAATGATTATTTCCACTTACGTACAGTTATTTTGAAAAAATTGTATTTGTAGGCGATTTTTATAAATTGCTATTTCTAAATCAGCCTCAAATGCAAATGGATGAAGTGTGTTCAGGTTTCTTTATATAAGATGAGACCGGTGCTGGTTAGACTGGTTAGAACAGATCATTGTATCAGTGACTACTTGTTTATATAGAAGTTATGAGTACTCTAATCTGATTATTTTCTTTCAAGGTTCCATTTTGCCCTATGGTAGGCAGCGAGGTGTACAGCACAGAGATCAAGAAGACAGAAGTTTTGATGGAAAACTTCCGCCGTGCCATTGGTCTCCGTATTCGTGAGACCAAGGAGGTGTATGAGGGAGAAGTGACTGAACTAACACCTGTCGAGACTGAAAATCCTGTTGGTGGTAACGGAATGACATTAAGGTTTTTAATTTGCTGTTCATTTAATCCACAATAGTATACATCATAATCTATATTTTTCAGGCTATGGCAAGACAGTCTCACATGTAATAATCGGTCTGAAGACAGCTAAAGGTACAAAACAGCTCAAATTGGATCCTACAATTTATGAGTCCTTACAGAAGGAGAAAGTCGAAGTGGGTGATGTCATATACATTGAAGTTAATTCTGGCGCAGTGAAGAGACAGGGAAGGAGTGATACTTTTGCAACAGAATTTGATTTAGAGGTAGGGTGTTTAGTTGAAGTTTAACAATTTTTTTGTTTGTTTGTTTCATGTATGTTGTAGATTTTATTTTTACGTTGTAGAAATACACTGATGTTTCTTGTCTATTAGTGTTAAGTTAATGATATATTGCCGACCTGAGAGATTTTTCAAAATGTTTTTGGTCTTATATTAGTGTATTGAATTTGCCTGACGGTGGAATGTTAAAAGAATTGTTGACAATGTTTAATTGGGTTTACCAAATTTCAGGCAGAAGAATATGTTCCATTACCGAAAGGTGATGTACACAAAAAGAAGGAAGTTGTACAGGATGTCACTCTACATGACCTCGACTGTGCTAACGCGAGGCCCCAGGGCGGTCAAGATATTATGTCCATGATGGGGCAGCTCATGAAACCAAAGAAAACTGAAATTACAGGTAAGTTGTGTATTATATAGTGTGAGCTATGTGTCACATCCTGTTCATTGTTTTATTGATTAGTTTATTGTTGAAAATGCTGGAACAAAACCCACGACTCCCGAAAATTCAATCATATCTTAGTATTACAATTCAATCTCCAAATTGGTATATTGATCCGCCCTAGGCAATGGAAACTTACACTTCTGTAAGCTAGAGTTATTGTTGCCCAATTTCCAATTCTTAGCAGAAAAATTTTCTTTGCAGACAAACTTAGGAAAGAAATTAACAAGGTAGTCAATAAATACATAGATCAAGGAATAGCCGAATTGGTACCGGGGGTTCTCTTTATTGATGAGGTATGTAATTTTGCAACTTTCCATATACCCACATTAACGCTGCTGTCCTAAATAGCGCTTTAAACCATTGAAACGACTTGAACGACTGCGTCGTTGGTCGGGCGGTTGCTAGCGCGACTGCCGATCGGGAGGTCCCGGGTTCAAATCCCGGATTGGGTACTGTTGGATTTTTCTAATTTAGAATTTCTAGCAGTGACTCGGGGTCTGGATGCGTGCCCCGTGCATGGCAATAGGCTCACCGCCTATTCCATTGTGGGACTTAAAACGTAACTGGTGAAATGTGGGGGTGTACTCCTCTGCCTACCCCTTAAGCGGATTACAGGCGTGATGTTACGTTAATAAAAAACAAAAATGTTCTCGTAGAATTGATGCAATCTATTCTTTCTCGGTTGGTCAAAGATTCCTCCGCTGTTTTAAATGGACCCTTATATAATATACAACTAAAGTTTAATTTTGTTCAATGCGACAAGTTAAGGCGGCTCTCTCGTGGATGCCGCACTGGATCCTCGCGGGACAGCCGGCGACAGTAAACGTTGGATGTCCATACCAGACGCCCGCAATAAAGTTTCGCGTGTTAGCACCAAGGATGTATCAAGAGGATTCTTGATATAATCATAATCCTTTGAGCCGGTGAAGTGCCGAGTGAATTACATGACGGAATATCCGCTACGGAATTGAATTCTATGACGGAACGCCCATTTCTTGTGTCCGATATGATTAGATAATGTAAATCGTGTTTTATTAATTTTATGGTCTTCGTAACGACATAAACCTTTTTGACTGTTAGTTAAATTTGCCTGAGGAAGCGTTTAATGTGAAGAAAGTTGCAAAAAACGTAGTAGCAGTCCCTAATGGTGGTTGCATCGTACGAACTTTTGCAACCGACCCGGAATAGGACATTAGGAATAGGCATGTTAACATATTGAATTTCAATTGTTTAAACACTTTGACAGTTCATCGTCTCAGCAGTAATGCTAGGCTTATCAGTATCGGTGTGTATGCATGAAGGGAATGATGAATGTAGACGAAGCGCGTC
>DWDX01003906.1:0-12432 GCA_018245675.1 Agara michaeli
CCGTAGTTCCTGAGATTAGCGCGTTCAAACAAACAAACAAACAAACTCTTCAGCTTTATAATATTAGTATAGATTTGGCAGAAGACTTCTTTCCTAAACAACTTATTACCAGACCCCTCGAATAGAAAATGCTATTCGTTTGTTTGTAACCAAAAAAAGTAGCACTGCGACTATACTTGTAAATATGTACATCACAGTATTGTAATTTTTATGGCGCCGTGGTACGAGTATTTAAAATAACGGCCAAAAATTCCACAAGCTTTTTGAATTTAAAATTAGCGAACAGTCTAAATAAAATTGAGACATACAATAAAAATTAGGCTGTATCCAATAAATATTATATTTTAACAATTAAATACTTTCTAACGCTAAACACTAGTCCTTCTTGTTCTTATCAGCATTTCAACGTTATTCAATAACTCATTTTCACTTTATAACCTGAATGTTTCCTAATCTTGTAGAAGCGTTCTATTGAAATGATAACTTTATTTAAAGAGCGGGTTAATAAAAAAACAATAGAAGACCCGAACTCAATAATAACGCATATGAGTGCTGACCACAAAAATAAAGTTGCTTCTTCATTAAGCTCGACCAATCATCGCAGGCTTTCCTGGCTTGTTGTTATTACTTTATAGAAAGTCATCGCGTCTCCATTAGGAGAGATAACCATATTGATCTCTGAACCGATATTTAGAATTGGAGGCGACTGCTCGCTTTGTGTGTGATTGCCTAATGATCACGTGCTCCTTGTTAGCGATCATCAGACGCCATTATAACGATTGATTTTCTGTAACGGCCGCCGTCCCTTGTTAGATTTATAGCTTTCACAGCTTCTTATAGTGCAATTATGACCACAATTGACTGTGTTCGCGTTGCACTAGGTTTACGTATATATATTATAGTTAGCGCGTATAAAAAAGATAACGGCGGCGTTTTATAAAGACGCGTCTTGCATCTATATAAATTTATATCACGTCGATGATATATGCAAGCTATAAACATGGAGGCGTAGAAGAGCCTACAAAATCGGAAGTCACTCATTAATGTCATTCGGCGTCCTTACTCGAATTTTGTTTAATTTTATCTCCCGAATCTTGATTATCAGAATGAAGATCTCACGAATTGATTCTTTTACACCTCATTAATGTCGTATAAAATACATTTACAATAGAAATGCAAATTTGGTCGATCTTTGAGAGAGCATTCAGATCGTAGGCGTTTCACCATGTCCAATTAACATTGAGTATAATGTAATATTTTATCGAGGTTTTAGTAGTCTTCTTCAGAATAAATTGTGGGCAAGCTTTAGATCGTCCGTTTTGTGTAAGCGGTGGACGTGTCGTATATTTAAACGTAGGTACCTACCTACGTAGTTTCAACGGGGTCACTTTTCACCCACCAACGGAAACGTTTTAATTAAGCCTTATAAGTTTGATGAATTAAAATGTGACATCGTTGCCGGTACACTTGGAAATCTAATGAGAATTATTTAACAACAACGGTTACTGCTTAAAAACAGATGCGGAATGAATAGATACCAGTCAGCGAGAGATTGGTAAGTGATTCAAGGAGTGCATAGCTTATCGTAAAATTAAAATCAATATTCATACGTGTTACATAGCTTTGGTAATGAATTCGAAGTGCATTTATTATAAGAGATTTCATTTTGCATGTCGATAAGTGATTGCTTATAAGTTCGAATAAAAGTTAACGAGACTATTAACAAATCAATGACGAGGTTCCAATTAAGTAGCTGGTGGTTATTATGCTCGGCAGTTTGCAGTTCTCGCTCCCCAGATGATTATCACAAAATGAAATCTTGAACATGGCAAACCTCCGTTACACATATATAGGCACTTATACGTATGTAAACGTTATTTCGAACAGCTCACATATTCCTACATCGCAATCTTGATTCACGCTAGCAAGCCGTATTTATCCTCGATAAAGCACTTTACTTAAGAAGCCTTTCTGTTATGAACATTTAGCCTACTTAGAAGGTATTAAGTCATTAATGGGATATAACCTAATGAGCTTTGATATGCGTATTTTTATTTCGTATTGTAAACATGAAGCTTTATAGAAATTATAAAAACTCAATTATAGATCTGAGCAGATGTTTTGAGCCTGTTTGTTTTAATAAAACAATGGTTAATTATATATTTCATGTAAGTTCACAATGGGCAAAATTATTTTAATCGTAAATTTCTTTTTTCCCGTTCTATTTAGCCGTTATATTTGTACTACATAAAACCTTATTGCCTCAGCTTTATGCTCACGGTCGGATCTGAGTGTAAATGTTAATAGCCATGTCTCTCGGTGTTTTTTGAATTTAAGAGTGGATATCCATTAAAATCATTATCATTGGGCTGTCGTTATTAAGATGGCAAAAAGATGATTTACTTTAACATTTTTCTTTCCTTTATTAAAAAACTGATAAATGAATGTATAATGATAAATCGAAATGTTTTTAATTTTATCATTGCACGTAATACAAGGAAACTATAAACCAAACTTTATTTTTTTATGTTATGATCGGGGGTCATTCAAACAACGATTCATAGAATCCGTCTGGCACGGCACGTTGAGATATAATGAGCGAATTTGTCTACATACACTTATATTAACTCAAGCTACGATTGTTAATACGTCTGTTCACACGATAACAAATACTCTAGTCTCAGCCAAGTATTCAACACTAGGTGCTTAGTAATTCGTATTTAATATTTAATAACAATTTTAACCTTTAGTAAAACCGTATAAATAATTAACTACTAATTTATATACTGCTCTGCTGATACGAATTAATTTAAACGAGGGTTATCGTATTTTATAACACATAATGAGGTAGAGTCAACGGGATAATAGACTACGCATATAAACTTATGAAAAGTAGGCAAATAAGGTTGTATATAAGAAAATAACGAATAACTGATATGCAAATAGAGAAAATATAAAAGCTTGTTTACTTTATTGAAATGTAAATGTACGCAGAGCTTACATAAAGGACACATTTCGTGTTTTAAGATAATTCATAAAAATCCTAATATTTTGATTAGTGCAAAACAAAGACAATTATATCTACGTCTCCAATCGGCAATACTTACATAAACCTCATAAAACTATACGATACTTGAATATACTACTACACAATTAAAGTTGTTCTCTATTGGCATGTATTACTTTTATAACTGTACGTAGTGCGCTTCAAGTCATTTTTAAGTTTCTGGTTTGATAGTCTGTTGGTCATGGCGAGGGCCTTAAGTACTTAGAAGGCAAATCTTCTATATTTATTATAGACGACATTTCAATAATTACTCAATATCAGTATGTTTAAATACACTAAAGATAAATATTTAACTATAACTTTTCTTTGTATTTTACCGAGTTCTCACATAAACATAAATTGATACATTACACCTGCCTTCAATATAATTATGAATATATTAACATTTACGATACAATGTATGTATGTAACAATGCACACAAAAAGATATTCTTATATTCTAACTAGCCCTGTCGAACTCGGAGGCGGTCCGTTGTCTCGTAGGTACAAGTGTATGTAGAAATTAATTGAATTAGTTTAATAGCTCCCTAATAGCCGATATCAAAAGTTAGCCGCCGCTAAACGGTGGCTTTGCCTCGAAATTACCCGGTAGGCTTCGAAGCACTTTATCATTTAAATGTGTAATTAAATTTGTAAGAAATAAACCGTTAGTGATGTGATGTGACGAGAAAACAACGTCAAGATTGAAAGTTATTCTTTATCGCATACAAAATTACAGTCGTTAGGAATATTTTGACTAACAACTGTATTATCTTTAATGGTAACTGCGTTTGTCAGTTATCATGGAACTTCTGAACTGTCCGACCGGTTCACGTCATATTCACACTATTCACAACAACAAAACACGTTAGTTATTAGCTACTCCTATGTGCTACAGTTCGATTTATTCTTCCAAAAAACTTGTGTTTTCAACCCTTTTCACCTTATAGCAAAGTACGTACTCTTTTTTTTTAAAAACAAACAATTATCTGTTGATAGAGAACGGGTTAGTAATAATAAAGCATTGATTATTAGAATCCTCTAACGGCTATAAAATTAAAATCACGCTAACGGCTACTAATATATTCATATTTGTTATTATACCATCACACCATGTCCCTAACGGGGTAGTCAGAAGGTACCGAGTGCCAAGAAATATATAGTAACGAAATATAACAATAATAATAATGCTAATGACACAAGCTAATCCCTAATTAGACAAGGCTTATGGTAACCAGACAGCCGATAAACGTACGTAGCTAAATAAATTTGTCCTGCACGGAAATTGAACGCACAAGGTCTATCTGAGCAGTCAGATTCACTGGCCATACAACGACAGAGTCCGGAATAATAGTAATGAACAATTTAAGTGTCATATATGTTAGAATTAGGAACCTTTGAATATAGAGTCGATTTTTTGCGAGATTTTGTGTAGTTTTTTGCACAACTTTCTTAAGCGAGCGGCATATCAAAGCAAAACACCTGTACCCCCCGGTCACTAAACAAATAAAACAGAATAAACCGTTCGTTTAATATTAACATAGATATTGGTAACGCCATTTAAAGACATAATTAAAAGTTTGGGGTGACCATGATCGTGACTTGTCCAATTGTGCTCGTAAGGGTTTTTTGTATTTCTGAATCTAAATATGCATTGGATGTTTTGACCTAATTTAGTCCATTCGAAAAAAATAACTTGTTAAAAGTACGGATTAATGAATTTTAATATATTTCATACCATGTGTACAGTTATTTGAAATATAATTACATTCAAATAAGTTTATTTTGTTATAAACCAAAATTCAACTGAACTAACATTATCAAATCTTAAATGATGCTATACTACACAACCTTACTCCATGTAGAATTGTTGTAGCCTCACTCTTGTCTTATTTTCAGAAAAAAATAGTTTTTCCCAAATTATCCGTGTCATAAATGAAATGGTTTCCCCACTAGTATCGGAAACTCGCGTCAATTTTGACGATGTGCAACGTTAAACGATTTCACAAACCGTAGCGAAGATTCGCCCACAAATTAATCAGTCCGCCTCTTTTTCTAACCTATCAGAATTAATCGATCTATTTGCTTTAAATGCTTTTGTGTTTAACCGCTGATTAAGATTTTATTCATAAGGTATAAAAAAAAAATAAACCTTATAAAACCTTTTAGCGTTTATGGTTTTCCTTTAATCGTTTGAGCAATATTTTATACGCCATTTTAGTTTGTTCAAATTACCAAAACATAATTTGTGTCTAAATATTTAAAACAGTGACAAATCTAATATATGACGTATTTAAATATACACTTCCAATTGAAATAGTAGTAAATTTTATTAAACAGGCACTTCAACATGTAAAATCCTTTTAATTTACATACATTTAAATATTGAACATAATCGAGGCTTTGTTCAAATTTGTTCAAAAATGATACCCGAATAAGGATAAAATGAAGTGTTAATTATCCATGTATAAAGAACTTCCAATTTAGTCGTTACTCTCATCTGATGATTATTTTGATGTTGTGGTAAAAACGACTGCTTTATAGCACAAACGATGGCATTTTATAGCACAGCTGTTCCTGACCACAAAGACAAAAAATGTGCGCATAGGATCAGGTCGTATTTCACTCGGCCACGGGTTTTGGCGGCAGCGGCCGGTCGAAAAAATTACCAAAAAAAATTAATACGCTCTTACCGCGGTGTAAACAAGTGTGGGACAATATACGAGTAAAGCTAGTTCTTAACAGAGTACTACGAATACGTAGATTGGCATATACAAAAATACAAATGATTTCTTGAAACTAAACCTTTTTTTAAGTATTTTAGTTTAAAACTTTTTAATAGTACCATTTTTATAATTTCACGACTTTGTAAACGTTAGTTCTACTGTTATAATATTGTAAATAAGTTTCATTGATATTAAATATAAGGAATATGTACATTAGTCAATTTGAACAATTCTCTGTATTAATTCATTCATCGTAATATATGGAGGTATTATCTACCTACTCACGTAGTCATACTGTGAAATAATACGAATGTAATTTCGCCACCGCATTCGACCCGCGAACAATGCGCGTTTTTCTTCGGCTTTTAAACTTCAATAGGAAGGTATTTAGATGATATTCTTTCAGCTAGATAGGAAGGCACTGTTCTCTTATGTGCCCTTTGTCAAGTTGTGGGCACGACAAAGCCACAAACATACCCTGCGGAGCGACCTAAAGATTTTTTGCCGAAATTTCGTATTTTATTTCGTTCATTGACGACCAGTGCGCAGAAAAAGTGCTTCGTACATTTCGGTGCATGAAAAAACTGCATAGAAGATGTATTTGATATATCGTCTCGTGGTCAGTTATCTATTCGTTGAGGTATCTTTGTGTTTGACATTGGTCTCCTGATTCGTAGTTATAAAAATGTTCAGATAACCAAGCAACACGTCCAAAGTAACAATAGATTCACCATCTTTATGTCGTCTATTATAAGATAAATTAGAAACAACTGTCGCGGTATTATTACATACTTATATGTGTTTTCATATATTTCATGATCATGAACGATTTATATAACAATTTATCTATCATTACAGTTTCACACTAAGTATATCAAGTTTGCTATATGCAAACCCAATTTAAAAATCTATGTGTTCAAACTATTGTTCCTTAATCTGAAAATAGGGATAATTTTATTCAGTGAGGCTTTCTTAGTGCCTTTTTAGTCTTACGTTGATTGCAGGGGCGTGCACAAAACGTTCCGGAACACGTGCAAGTTCGCACAATGCGAGTTTGCATTTCCGCTCGCCATGCACTTCCTTTACTCCGATTTTACTTTTTATTAAGAACGCTTTAAACGCGGTGTGGACGCCTTTGTGAGAACTCATTGTGTGCAGGACATTCAGCCACATAACGCATCGTAGGTTTCGATTTCGTTAATGATATCGGAACATTTTTATCGAGGTTGAAATCGAAAGGGCAGGAAATGTTCCAGTGAAACTGCGTAGAATACCCAAGTCATAAGTAAACCAAGTACATCTTACGGTATACGTGAAATCCGCTAGCACACCTGAACATAATGTATTACACCGTAAGCGTGTTTAGGATAAATTTAACACCCCTTATCTACTTGACCACCATCAAACGTCAAGATAAAGGTTTCGACCAAGCCACCGGGTGAGCATTTGCGTCCAAAATTTATTTGCAATCCCATCTACATCCCGGGATTTAAAACAAAAACTCCAAAACCATTATCTTACACAAGAAACAATGCAGAACAAAAAATATAAGTAAGTAGATCAGTAAGTAGATACAAAAGGTTGTTGGGGTATGGGATGACAAATAGTTTTTGTTGCAAATAGTTATACTTTAAGATATTTTGATAAAATGTTCGCTAGCTGCTAATAAACAAGGTCGATATTCTCTTAAGAACGTGAATGTCGAAATTGATATGTTAAGATTTTATTGTGGTCAAGTCCTGATTATTTTTATCTCGGAAATATCTCTAATAGCGTCAAAATTCATGTCCGGCACGCTGCGTGACACAGGAAGGTGTGATTGCAGGCGGTCGCTGCCACACAGGGTGACAATTCACTTTCCATAAATAAACCAATAAGGGTTGATATTAATGTGACAAATTGTCATTCCGCACACTAAGACTCAGACGCGGGAGGTCTCGCTAATTCCGAGTATTGAATGGCTATAAATATTAAGCAGACTTCATATATTTTAATCCTATTACTTACCTGCAACATAATAATTATTCTTAACTTAAGATATAAATTATTAAAGTCTACCAATAAATTTTAATGGATAATAATATCTCGTTGATGTCATCTCTTGTAAATGTTTTATTAATTAATATTTTTTTACATTATTGCAAATTTTACAGACTGGTGGTGACATAGGTAAGTATTGTTATACATATTTTTGTGTTTGGCGGTTCATAGGAGAAAATGGCACTCACGGTTTTTTAATGAAGACAAGCTGTAGATATTATTAATTACACAGCAAAGGAATCGTCATAACAGTTAAAATTCTTATATGCCATAAAATTCTTATATATAATTCAGTTGAAGCAAAGATACGTGCATGTGTGTTGGCGAGAGAATTTGCTAATAATTGAATAACCGTGTGCCAATTGATTTTGTTTGAGAACTACGAGGTCACCGGAAATTATTATTATTGTGCCTACTATCACGCCCGGTCCGTAATGGGGTAGGCGGAAAGCACCCACTACCAATTATTTTTATCCTTACAATCCAGAGATGTTCCTTTTAGATTAATCACTTTCTCCATACATGCCCGCCGGTTTCGGAGACTCTTGACTTCCCAATCAGTTAGTATCGGACCTATTTGATCTACGCAGGAGTCTTGATTTCTCTAGGCACCTACAGCCATTAACAATCGCATTGTATATTTGTTTCGTCGTCGAATCATCGAAGTATTCCCTTTTTGATTTTTACACCAATACTCTTATACATACAAATCATTTTATTATATTAACTAAATATGGGATAGTTACACTGGCTAGCAATGTTACACTTTATTGAAGCAACAAATACGATAAGTCTATGATCTATTTTTTAAGGAATTATTAATTTCACCATGGTCACCATGCTAATCAGTAACATACAGGGTAACATACAGGGTTCCCACACATTATTAAGCCCAACTGCTTGCTTCATACTAAAGAAAGGTTACGTATGTATGTACGTGTGAATCTCTTTTACATATGCAATATACAGGTATCTGTTTAATCTCAGTCGGCGTTTACAACAACGTATTCCCACAGTCGCCTTTTTGCTTCAAAATTAAATTGAACAACAAATAAAAATGGGAATATTCTCGAGCAAAGAAAATGTCCCGCTATTTAATACTGCATTTGATAGTCCGATGCAAAGATTGCATACGATATCGCGAGTGTGACCGGTTCGTTAGCAACTCTGTGATAAATATCTGCCCATAGATCTTTTAGTTTGGCGGTCACAGATTATAAGTACGTGTATTAATATGAATGCTATTTCGTATTACACGTTTTATTTTTTCGTATCATTAGCTTTTCAACATTCTTTATTCTTAACAGGAGAGGTAACATTTTACAGTTATCTAACGTGATTATACATTTCCATTTATAGCTTACAGCCATAACTACTCATTGAACTATAAGGATAGAGTAGGAGTGTAAAAGTGCTGGAAACAGGACTGGTCAATGCAGAAACGTTGGTATTATAATTATAACTTTGCAAATTTTTCAATGAAGTATTCCATAATTAAAATGAAGTCCTTGACAATATATTATGATATAGTAAAAATAAGAAACGACGCTCTTAGCCTGAGGGAATAATTATATTATTAAATAAATGTATATAAACATATTTAAACAGCCACGTACTTTCGTAAAGGCTTCGGGTATAGGACCAGTCCCCGTTAGCTATTGCAAAGACCTTAATGGCCTGTAATGACAGATTTATATAGAAACTCAGTAAGTATTCGCCCGAGGACGGTATCTATTTACGCCGCTTACGGCGCATTGCCACCGTACTGACAGAGCATTAGGCTGATTACTAACCCGAGAATGTAGTATTATGACTGTATGCTAAAAGAAAAGATGAATATGTTATAGTTGCATTCGCTATAATAATCTTTAGCAAATCCTGCTTACAGAAACAAATTATTTCATAAATTTGTGTTCTTCTTTCACCATGCCAAGAGACAAAATTAGGCGATCCTATGAAAAAATCTATTTAGTTTTAACTCATCATCAACACTTGTCATTGGTTTTATGTAACATAAGCCTAAAGCATCCAAAATCCTTTATATATCAACCAATTCAATCGAATTATATACATATCTAAACAATTACCTTTCTTCGAAAAGCGATGTAGTCGAACAAGTAGTTGCAAAGTCTAGGAAACGCCGCTGCATTGCAAGTTTAAAGATCAAAGGGGGCGCAATCGTCGCTTTGTGAGTGTTTAATGCGTGTAATCAGCCCTTGATTGGCTTGAATTAATCGCAGCGTATGCGTGACTGCTTCCATCCGAGTCACTCTTCATGATGCTGCGTTTATATGAAATTCTCCCAGAGTCCACAGTAAATTAAAAATAATGGCATAATTAAAACTTACATCTCTCTTTGCGGGTTTAAAATATTAATTTCGCTTCCATAATGCTGTTTCAATTGCACGTATTAGTTATAAGCATTTTGCATATTAATGAGTAAATACATATAATGCGGCTTCTTGTTTCTCTTGCTCGGAATCCGCGTTGTTTAATATGGGATCGTTGAACTTTCGAGGGCCACTAAAAAGCCTATTCATTATAAAGCTCTTTAACGTTGATAACTATAACTGCATGTAGAAGTGGCACAGCTACTGGATAAACTACGAGTGACCTGTGTTTTTATACGTTTATAATACCTATCCGCCTACTCGTGCCTTCATCTGTCATAAAATAATCTTCCATCAAATTCTTGTACGACAAGTATTGAATGTATAAAAATTCGTTAACACCATTTAACAGGCACAGACGAACCGTTTTCTGTTACGTGTAGTAATAAATCCATTAGAATGATGGCGGTAGGCAGAAGATTCAATTCGTCACCGCCATTACGGAGATCTTCGCTACTAGCGGCGGACCACCGGAAAGATCTTCCATCTTCAGATTCAATTATACACACAATAATCTAAGATCATTTTTAACGTTTCATCTCATACAAATGGTAATATCATTACCAAATTTTTAAAGAAAATACCTTCATAACAATTTATAATAATCATGGTGTTACATTATAATAAACAGCAATAAATTAATTTTATTTCAATATTATAAACTGACCGTCCGAGTTCTTTAAAAGAAGTGAATTAATTAAACAACAAATATGTTTCGTTATTTCTTTCTCTACAATATAATATAAATTCGAAGTGTTAATGGAATGTACTAATTTCGTTTACTGTTACATTATCTCGTGTCATTATCGTTGTACGTTTGTTACAGTACATGTTTTATACTTACGCCCACATCATTTTCATAGTTTTTAAGCGAAGCCATATTTTTTCTATATCTGGTTAGAGCCAATGACCAGTATTTTCCGTGGGACGTTCTAACAAAAAGACATACATAGTTAAGATTTAAAATGTTTAAATGACATATCATAATATTTTTTATAAGAGCTCGAATACATAATAGTATACCATGTTCAAGATATTTCCCCAAGATTTGTTATAAGATCGGTGATGTTTGTTATTTAATCATGAACTATTTACTATTTTATATTCATTAAGAAATTTATCCTAACGAAATTCACGAACGCTGTAAATTGTACCCGATTTGGATTGTCCAATTCGTTATGCAACTACTGGCCATTAAGAGTCTCAGCTGACTCTATAGTTCATTATCTATGGTTGGCTCCTAGCGGACATTATTACCTTAACGACAATTATTATTACAACCGCATTATCAACGGTTACGCTGCATTCAATAATTAAGACATTAGAGCTACCTTGCAGTATCGTTTACTTTTATTTTATTTTTTACTGTACTCCGTATCTCGTACGTAAGCAACTTAAAAAATGCGAAATTGCACCTGCTTCAATACTTTCTTTTTTCTCTTTAAGAATTGCGATTATTACACTGTTCACATTTTTCTTTAAAACATAGTAGATACTTGAACCTAATAAAGTAAACAATAATAACAGTGACCGTTAGAGGACTACTGAATGGTTATTTCCAATATGTGTATTTTCTTAATTCGCATTATAAGTACGTCTCGTTTAAGGTCAAAGACATCCCCAGTGTGCTGTGAAAATGACATAATTCGCAACAATCTTAGAGTAATAAAAATTAGTCACAAAATGTTTTGAAAAGTTTTAATCTTTTTGAGTCAATGAGCAAAATCCGACAAGGTTTAGCCACAATGTCCTACGAGAAAATTATGGGTGGAAGGAAAACCTTAGCAAAAAAACGTACGTAAGCTGCAGCCAGCAGAAAATTGATAAAATAGGAGCGGTAGAAGGCAGTGTTCATCAAAAAGCTTAAAGAAGCTGACAAATCGCCGAGTCTAAGAACTTAATTCGTTCATTGTTACTTTAAAATTCTTTTGGTTAAATAATAAGTTTTAATACTTTTTGTTAATTTGTAACATAATTTGCAGACCAACTAGCAGATTTGATTGCGTGCAAACATCGCATAAACATTGTACGGCGAGTATCGGCTTTGGTGGGTCCAAATCGACACCGGAACTACGCGGCTACGCACTTGCTACAACCTTTAATCACTTTAAAATTATTTAACGATTTTTAATTTTTTTTTTGTTCAAAATGTTAATTATATAATATATATAATATTATATCTATAAATATCGTCCCGTTTTAAGAATGAAATATCTGGACGTGGTAATAA
>DWDX01003907.1:0-12426 GCA_018245675.1 Agara michaeli
ATATATATATATATATATATATATAAAAATTTAGGTACAATTACTTGTATTTGTCCTGCTTGAGAATAGAACCAACCACCCGACTCAGCATTCAACTTCAACAGACACTAAGCTCACAGGCTAATAAAACATTTCATAATATCACATACGGGTTCCTATTATCTGCGTGTAGATACTTGATGGGGTCGGTGCGCTGAAAGAATATTAACTAGTGACGTAAGCACTTTTACCGTGTTACTTATTTTGGATGTGTCGTGTTTTGGGATGTACATAAAACATAAAATATAAGAATAAAAAACTATATGAATCTGAATAATTTCTATAGATGTTCTAATGCTAATTAGACATCTCATTCCATCGGTGATATTGTCCATGAGTAGTTATGTGCTGAGAAAGTATTTTCAACGTTCTATTTTGTCATTTATTGCGCTTGTGAATAAGCAATGGTAACCATTTTTAACAGGAGCAACAACACAATTCGTTTCAAATCTTTTTACCTAGATATATTAATCATTGGATAAACATTTGAACACACAATGTTTCATATGAAATGTAGGAATGTATTGAAATTTACTCTATTGATATTAAAATTAATCTACTCGTAAATTAGGATTTGAACAGCCAAGAGTTTGTCGAAATATCATAATGTGAATAGCGTCAGGAATATATGGAGGTTTGTAAAAATTTTATAAGAATCTACGGTATCCTGGAATAGATAAAAATGTACACTTCGATGTTTAATAGGCTCTATTAGAAATATATTATGAATAAAAGTGATAGAAACATGCTACACGCTCATTCAACACGAAAGAATACAAAAACTTACACTCGTTACCGACAGGTCGACTCATAATTCAATATTTACTCGTCCGGGAATCGAACCCGCATTCTGTAAAGCAGGTCAGAATAAAGCGTGATACGAAACTATTATAATAATAAAAATAAGATTGTAAAATATCTCGTAAACCATAAAAGGTTTTCTTTTTAAAATTTTTAATAAATATATTTTTTATGTTCGAAAACGTCATAAACTTACACCCTAATTACTGAATTCTATTCTTAAGGCAGAAATAACTAAACCGTGCTCTACGATATTAGTCTGCCAAGAAATACAATATAACTGACATACAAACAGACCTGAGTCTTAATACAACTTATTAACCGACTTTGTTTCGGCAAAAAATCAGAAAAACGCATTATAAATGCCATCTTTGAATATACCGGTAAGAACAATGTTTGTTCCAGCAAACATGTCCGAACTAGCACCGACTACATATATGTATTTGGCTGTACAATAAATAACGAGGAAACTTAACTGTTATCGTAACCTTATCGTCTACCGTACCTTCTCTAAAGCTAACACTTCATAAATTTGTTACTAGTCGTATGTATTAAAATAAGGAGTACCTTACCTGATGAACTCGTAAGTCCTAAATGCAAATTATAAAGTACACTCAATGAACTGAAAATGAAACTCTCTATGACATTAAAACATAAAAGAAAGGTTTTATTATACACACCGGAACTATTAGTACATAATGTATTTAAGTGATGTGAATATTATCATATGTATCGACGTTAAAAGGTAGTGTTCCGTATAAAATATTTCATAATCGATCAATAGTAATGTTTTAGGTGATCAACGTCGAGTCTCAATCTGAGACTAAATTAGGAAAGATTATAAATAAGGTTAGTTTAGATTGATAAAGAACCTGATATGTTGAGTGCTCCGATGTTATAATATTTCATGTAAAGGTTGTTGTGGGTGTGTCCAACCCCGTGTTCAGTATGTAACAGTATATATAAATAATTTTTAATTTACATACTTGTTGTAAAACCTATGTTTATTAAAAGTTACTGCAAAATGCAATTTACGTTAATTAAAATCAATAAAATTTTAATTTTCAAAAAACTTTTAAAATCATTGAGATATTTCTTCAAAAATTTTTATCCGATCTAGCTATTTTGATTTTGAAATCGATATGTTCCTTGTCTAATTAGAGAATCGACAGCTTTTGTGTGAAATATTAAGTAGTACGTAGCTTTACTCTCAGTAGCGCTCGTGATGTAAATATTAAACGATTTGAAGCAATGTTTATCATATATCTACTAGATATTACTGTAAATGTACTGAATACATAATGCGCTCAATAAATACAGTCATTCCAAATGTTATTTCATTTTATTTTCAAATATTACCCAGTTACCATCCACACTCGTCCAATGCGGATCGTTGGCAACAGAAGTAGAGGTTTTTGAAGACAAGCACACAGTGTGTGTTTATACAACTAAGTTTTACAGAATTTACAGAATTGTTAAGATCAATCCGTATTGTGCCATTAATGGTGTACAAAGTTTGGGAAGATATTGCAATTAACGAAAATATATTTTTAAATTTACGTACATTAACTAACATTACGTACATTACGTACATTAACATATTTAAATTAACAAAAAACTCATACTGTAGTACATAATTTTCCAAATTTATTAATTCCATACCCTAACGAAAATTTGTCACTTGCGGTCAAACATCTAAAATCTGACCGCGTCGGGCACACGTTGCTGTTCCATATGTCATTACTGTCAGCTCTTTATGTCCATGACCATAATAATAAATTGGCCCGAAATAATGTATGTTTCTTAGGTCATTTAATACAAATAGCAGCTGTCAAAATTCTCCTAAATAAACTCTACAACATTTACCGTACATTTGTTAAATGTAACATACCTACATATTTATATTTATCTTAAAAAAATTACATAGTTTGTATTATGTATATCGTTATTAATGTTCATGGAATCTAGACGTTCGAGCAGTCTATGTATAAGCCAGATAGCCTACCGTAAATAGGCTCCGCTTCTCGTGTAAGCCAAAAGGGACTGTCTACACTTACACTTAGTTTTTGATACCTTTTCGTGTCAGTTCGTTTCGTGTTAAAGTCGACACCAATATACTAGTGATTGTGTATATGTACTCTAGTAATATTTTTATCGCACTAGTATTTTTTTTAAGACTTTTATTGTTCTATTCCTGAACACGGCTCCTCTCCCATAATGAAAACGCTAAAAGCCAGGCTACCAAGATGGCAAAGTGCCGAGTGGCAATTGTCACCCACATCAGATAATATTAGCAAGAACTTCAAGGTGTGTAATTCCCCGAACCGAAACCGAATGACTCCGAAGTAAGTGACTGGAATATAAACCGCTGGGCTCTCATTGATATCGTTAGTAATTTATTAAGTATATGTCTTAAATAATTCTCATGAATAACGTAATCTAACAGCTTCACTTATATATTTTGTAATTTTAAATTTGTAATACGTTGAGATTGTACTATTATCGTCCGAAAGTCTCAGTAGCCGGTTGTAAGATCTGAAGCCTGCCTATTACTCCCTTGTCACCGGTCGCTGCGTGTGAACAATAGGGCCGTTTCCGAGGCTCGTCTCGAGCGCGCAGACATGTGGGCTCTGCGCTGGCGGCGGACAGCGTGAGGCCCTCTGCTGCATCGAGTGTGTGACGTGCAATTGACCGCGGGACCGTGGATCTGCACGTCAAAGGCTACGAGTGGAATCACATCTCGTCTGGGACGAGCCCTCGTTTGCTGTGGAATCTCAGACGGACAGATTAATAGAGATTAAACGGTATACAGGCTGCTTTGTGTGCTATGAATTGGACGTTGATAAGTTTGACTGGCCCGTTTAGTGGCTAGAGAAAATGCAACGATGTAGGTCGTGTATTTGATTCTTACGCAAACATTTGTGTAATGCCCACATTTGGGTTATTCTGTCTATAATGTAGTATTGTGTATTGTATCTTTATCGCCTGTCCCGTTTCCATAACCCGAGTATTTTTCTAATTTGGAATCAGACAGCCGTGCGAGGAATCGTCGCAATTATAGTTATGATTAATGTATTTTTTATAATCTCGACTCATAATATCGTACAAATCAAATGCAACTAATCTCAAATAGTATTAAAATATGCAACAATGCATATCAATTTGTTTCCACACAAGTTGCGAGCGGCGGTTTTGACTAATCATCAGATTACGAGCGGCCGCCCGCGCGCCACGCGCCGCCCGCCCGCTTCCCGCCCGCCCCACGACCAAAACTTACTCGGCTATTGTTTGTTAGTTTTAAACTTTAAAACCTTTTGAATTTCTATACCGCTAACATAAAGTATTGACCTATGCGGCTTGCGGCTGTCCTTATTGTCAAGCTTAATATAAAATGCTTCTGAAAAGAAAACGAAAATAATTTGCTTGCTAATTATTTTTCGATATTTTTATTAATAAATAAAAATAATATTTTCGATATTCACAAAGCTATATCTACATAAAAAAACGCTTTTACTTAAAATAAATTATGCAGCAGTGATTCAGGTACACACTGTATTATCTCTAACAGAATATTCGCAGGAATAAACAGACAGTAAAAACACTTTATTTATTAATTTGAAGCAGAGTACGTGACATACTAGAAGTTATGTTAATACTAGTGTGCGTGGGGGCGAGGCCGCACGCGTGTGACGCATGAGCCGCATGCCACGCGTCGCGTAGTCCTGCGGCCCGCAATGAAGGGGTTGAATAAATGGTTTTTAATTCGCGATGGGAACCGCGCGTCACAAACGTTTTCATAGTGCATTAAGCTTTTGATCTGATCCGATGGCTGCCAGCGCCAGGCCAGCGCCGGCCAGCGCCGGGCCAGCTTCGTTAACGAAACAAAGAGGTCTTTTAATTGTTGATGTGAACCAAATACAATAACCAAAGGACTTATTATTAATTTCTTTATGTTGATGAAACAAAGACATGAAAGGGTTTAATATAAATCGCACCGAAGCAGAGTAGTTATGGTATACGAGGTTTCAAAGTTGTCTCAGTGGGCGGTAACGGTAGTAAATTAGTCTGGTGTATTAGCTACGAGTTATAACTGTACGTACTTGATATTATAATAATGTCTTGGGATAAATACACACACCGGAATCCTTAGTAACCATGTTATAAGTTAACCCTAAGTCAAAAAAATAGGTTTTCAAATAATAGATACCTAGCTGTATTTCTTCAAAAACGCTTGGAAAGAAAAGGTTGAAAATTAAAAACCAAATTAATTTAAAAAATGGACCTGATGACCATGGGCTGACCCTGAACTTCGAATGGCCAGAACATATTTGACAATTAGAAAATTTAATAAAATCGTACAAAGTATTATTTGTATTTAACAACTAGTTTGTATTAGAAATGGGTTTTTTTATTCTGAATTGCCATCTAGTGGCGATTAGCTGCGTATTTTACCGCCACCTAGTGTCAAATAGAAGTATTCTTTGCTGTATGTTTAGGAGCTGAGAGAGGAGTTTTAACGTCGAAAACATAGATGTCACTGCTTCACAATGCTACTTGATTAAAATAAAAATACGTGTTTTCACTAACTTTGATTTTAATAATCTACTAGAAAAGTCGATACGAGAGACTAGGTTATAGTAATATAGAAAATTTTTCATCAGAAGTTTAAAGGAAAAATTTACGACTGGCTTCTAAATGATAATTATGTGCTTAATAATAATATTAATGTAAATGTCTATGTAGACGTAACGGAAACGGTAATTGAATAATTTACGTATCCTGCGCCCCTACTCCTCCGATACAAATGCACAAAATTATCTTTTCACTTCTTTTATTTATTGTACTGGTGGACTTCAGTCTCTTCTATGTAGGTTTAATACTTCACATTAGTCGTTTACATAAGACTTCGGAAATTTTTATCTAAAATGTAGTTTAATGGTACCTCAGGGACTACTTTCGGTCAATTTCAAATATTTAGATAAATGAATACACAGTAAGAAAGTGATAACAGAAATGTCTCTATTCAGATAGTTATTGTCGCGGGACAACGGCTTCAAAGGTCACTCACTTGAGTCGTGACTCACTTATCTCGCGCTGTCACGCACAAGACTGATCTGCTAAAGTTTCCCCTCCTTCGGTGACAAACAAACACCACGAAACACCTATGTAAATATGTAGGAATGTGCCAGGATTTATATTTTAAGTTATAAAACGCAAGTAACTTTGAAAAGTAAGTGTGGCAGGATTGAAATCGAGACTCCCGGAGTAAGAGATAAAAATCCAAACCACTTGGCTATTACTGGTTTGAATGATCATTGCGTAGCCCAAAATACTCCTAAATAGATCTTAATATTGATATATAAATTGATGTATAAATCTTTAAACGTACCCATTTATACGTTTTGTGTTTTTGTCATTTCTTTACTAGTTTGGGTTCATGTTGACACTCCAGTGCCCCTTTACCATAAGTATCGAGATTCATCTCGACGACAGCAACACAACCTTCAGCGTTTGTCACTTGTTATCATACATTGACCCATTTCTGATAATATATTGTGGTATTTATTTGTTTCTCTCACTTATCTTAGAAATCTTTAAACATACTCTCTGTGATTGATGTTTGTTATTAAGTCTGATATGTTTTATATATTCCTACATATATTTATTCAATCTATTTTTCATAAAGCATATTATCGTGACAATATCCAGCACGTCAATACTTTTTAATTCGTGCTGCGCGACCAAACAAGCTAGTCGATGGAAACTTCAAAAACTCGTTTTGATTTTAGTCGCATGACTGTTTGTTAAAAACTTAACTTGAAAAGTTCGCAGAAATATGAATGTCGGGGCGCGAAATATGTATCCCTACCTAATAGTGACCTGGCTGGACGAGGAAAGATCCATGTTATGATCTAAAAAAAATAGTATTCCACAAGGATGAAACATCTAGTATTTTATAAATCGATACGTCGGATTTATCTATATCATTGAAGTCATACTTGTACGTAGATTTCCGTTATTAAAGTCGACTTGTCGAAAGATGTCCTTTCGATAAGTGAAGATCGTTCAAATTATTCCTCGTGGCGGCCGCACCAGCACGTCCATACGCGGCGTCGATACTTGCGCTAAATTGACTAAATTACTGTACTGTGGTCGACGGGCGGGGACAGGCGACACGCGACAAACACGTCAGCACACAGACGACGATTCAAACGTGATTTGTTACTTAGCAGCTGCCTGTTGATATTGACAGAATTTTTCTACTCACCCCAAATTGATGGCTCTCTTGCCACGTACGTAACACTTACATATACATATAGTCACGCCTATTTTACATAAAGCTAGACAGTGAGGACGGACTTCTATACAAATTAAGAATTGACATTCCTTAAGTACGTCTCCGATTTGATTGAAGTACGTACGCCTAGGTCCACCTTTTCCGATTTTACCATTCACACAATACAATTTTTAGCCTGGCCTGTTGGCCTGTTGGTCAGTGACCCTAACTCTTGGGCCGGAGGTTGTGCTTGTAGGGTTGGAATCCCATTTGGTCTCTTAATTAAGTGAATCCATATAAATACGTATTTTGAAATTCATAATATGTGACTTATCAGCTGTTAGATTACCGTGGCAAAGGTTTCGTCTAATTTGGGCTAAGATGGCCGTGTGTACCACTAAATTTTAATATAACCATCATTTTTATATTGGCCCCCCTGTAGCGTTTTAAACTAAAATATGCCATACTCTTTATTACACATCACGTAAGGTAAAATATAAATATAATATAACTTTGAAGTACTTTACTCATATTTAATTTAGATTTCCCCTGGATGCCTTTGACAAGTGCATATAAAATTGGCATCGGCATTAACAGCCCCAAAGCACCAGGACGTTGGTAAGGGAGATTTTGTTTATGTTTTCACAACAAACAGATAAGCAGATACAGTGACATCTTATCACTCATCGTGCAGGACATTCGGGTGTCAATGTATAAGATGCTGCGGCACGTCGGTCCGTCTCTTTATCGCGGTGTTGTGTAATTTGTTTGTTTAGTGCGCGCTCTATCGTTGCTCTCGTCAGTCGAACGCGAGTCTCCCAGCGAGCGTGTGCGGTGAGCAGCTTTCGTTTTTACTTTTAATTTTTGTTATGACATTTTATTAAAGATGCCAGTGAGCTTAGAAAAAAAAATTCATTCATCTTAAATTTATTTACATTTTGCATTTGAATATTAGATCGAAAGTTTTGTCATTATAATATTTAATCCGATTTATCGTGCAAAGTAACTTATAAAATAAATGTGACTGAAATTACATTTTCATTTTGTTTTTAAATCTTCTGATACAAATTGCTATTCAACGTCTGTTGTTTCATTTTGAAACATGTGCTTTACAAAAATTTTATTTTCTGCTGGCCAGGAAAACTGAAATGTATAAATAAAGGAACAAATTGAAAATCTGGTCCTTCTACTAAGTAAATGAAAAACACCAATTTTTAATGATATTCATGCCCGTATATCTCTCAAATGGATAGTTGCGGTTAAACATGACTGATATATATAAAGAACGAACCTGAAATTATTCTGGGGTATGTTTCAAAGTGCAAATAGACTTTTTTCAGGCATGTATTTTAATATTTGCTATGGCTCGCTACAGCAGTGCGCGCGTCACGTGATGTGAGTTTCGCCCGGCGCCCGCCAGTTGGCGCTGTACGGCGGGTGTAAACTTTGTTGAACGCTATAATTACGGAAAAACGTTTGTACACGGCTAGTAATAGAATCATGTTTGATATGATACACTTGACAAATTTGTTTATGATAAGTTATATCAATTTACGTAACAGTTGACAGAGGAAGATGTTCAACAACCCTGTATTATTTATTTACGTAATATACACTGCCAAAGTGGTTCAATTTTTGTTTTATTCGAATACCACTTTTTACAATTTAACGTTGGGTCATGTTGGTGTTGGTGTAAAACTAAGAAAGGTCGTTCTCCGATAGTCCGGACATAAAAAAAATTAATGATGAAAGGACGACGATACAGATATACGCCAGTGTTGATGGATGTAGGTGCCGAGGGAGACCTAAACTCACCTGCCATGATCAAATAAGTCAGATACTGGCTGATGGAGAAGTCAAAAGTCTCCGAAACCGGTGTGTTGCAGGATGTGAATGATGAATGTAAGAAAAGCTCGTCGGCTGTGTAAAGATAAAGATGTTTGGTGTTCGGTGCTCTCTATCTGTCTTAAACATATTTCTAATAATAAATTTCTCCACAGATACGTAAAACATTTTTAAAAAGTAAACAAAAGATGTCGGAACAAAAGGGCAGCAGCCTCCTGGAGCCGGGGACCATGATCCGAGCGGTCATCGACCACGAGGGGGTGAAGCTGCTGGCCGAGAGGCTGTACGGGCTGACGGTGCTGGAGCTCACCGAGCTGAACGGCTACGACGACAAGAACTACAAGATAATCGAGGACCCCAACATGAAGAATCCCTTGATCCCCAACCACTGCGAGTACGGCTACGTGCTCAAAATCATGAACTCGATAGACTCTTTGAACAGCGACGTCGTGGAAGCCCAGAACGAGATCATGAACTACTTGCGTGAGTCTCTTATTTTTCTTTCTTCTTTCTATGACGTGAAAACAATAGCCTGGATAGGTAGCGGTTACAACTGCTCGGAGCCGCCCGTGGACATTTGCAACACTGTACTCGTATTTGTAGGATTTTGAGTTTATCTTATTTAGAGTTTATTTATAGAGTTTATTTATTTAGAGTTTATTAGAGTTATTTGTAGTATTTTGAGTTTAGGAAATAGGACTTCATTTAAAAAACCCAAATTCTCCTAGTACGTAAATATTCTGCATTTTTTTCACGTACGTTAATAGGAGGAGTCTGGTCCTCTAATCCCCCTCCTTTCCTCCCTCCCCCCACATACAACCAAGCATGGCGTGCTGGCATAATTGGAAGGTACACTCCCCAGATTCGCGGTCGGTGGTGTGTCCGAAGCCAATCCGCAACGTGTACGGCCACCTGTACTCGGTGGAGAAGATCGGCGGCAAGAAGCACGCGGTGCGCCTGCTGGAGTACATCCCGGGCGAGATCCTGCGCGACGTGCCCAAGGCGGAGGCGCTGTTCTACCAGCTCGGCGAGTTCGTGGCCAACCTGGACAGCAAACTGCAGGTACCCGTCCCTATACCAGTCGCTCCTGTATTACCTCCAACACAGACCTTTCGGTTTAGCGGTTGCAATCCTGTCTATCCCGGAAGTCGTTCGAGGCTTCCTTAAAGTAAAACTCAGGTAGGACTTTCTCTGTGTTCTCCGCTTCTTTTTATAGCAGATGGACCAAAATTCAAATTGTACGTTTACTTTCTAGATTATTAATAATAATGATACATCTGCTTGTAATATCGATCAACAGTATAATACGTGAATGTCATGAAATAATCGCTGTAACCAACCGTGCAGTAGATCATTGTATTGTAGTTGAAGTAATATTACACCGTGTCGGACGCAACTAGGGCTGGCACTGCCCACTTAACATTTGAAACAGCACAGATTTTCAGCCATTTTATTCTTCTACTTCTGAACACGATTCTTCGTTCATAATGAGAACGTTTAAAGCCTTAGTCTACCTCCCTGACTAATCTACTACGGTAAACTGTATATGAACATCATTGGAAATTATTTACGTTCAAAAATAAATATTTTGGTGTGTATTTATTTTCTGATCAGTGGCAGCCCTATCCACAAAGCCCAAGGTCCGGTATAATGCATTGTTATAATGTAGTTTCTGCTGAAACCTATCGTCCTGTTACATTTTTACATCGTTGTGTTCTCATTGTAATTTACATTTAACGTGGATTCATATTACTAGGTTCTACTGTTATCATAATGTTTTGTAAATCTGCACAATATACATAATAAATAAGAGTCCCACTTCTGGGACTGGCTTATTCCCACTGTTTGTAATTAATTAAGTCAAACTCAGAAATTCTGTGGCTTTTGATTTCAAAATATTTGCAGGTCGGTGACCATTTCAAACAAACATTTCTCTTCTGCTTCTGTTTAAATAAAAACAACTGGATTTGTTTCAAAACTACTACTGGGCAGGCTACTACGTGGGCCATATCATTACTTTCCATCAGGCGAAATTGTGATCAAATGCTAGCCCATTTAAAAAATAAAAAATTGGATGGTTTCAGAACTTCAGTCATTCAGGTCTGATGAAACGGGAGCACATGTGGATGCTGACCAAGGTCCCCGAGCTGGACAAGTTCAAGTACGTCATCAAAGACTCCGAGAAACTGGATCTGGTTGAAGAGGTGCGTGTAATTTCATTGCAATACAATAAATAGTGCCTTTGTACTCTTGTGTTCGTGGTCTTTTCCCTATGAACTCTGTGTGTGTATATGAATTAAAAAAAAATAAAAAATAATAATAATAATAATAAAGAGTTATGTACTGAACTGTACGACGTGAAGTTACTTAACTTTATTATATGTCTTGTATAATGGTGTTCCGTTTTGTAAAGTATGTAACAGTATATATTGTTGAAATAGTTTATTAAAAAACCAAAAATCACTGGTATGAGGAGCCCTCATTATTTTTAACTTTGTTTTATTTTTAGTCTTTCGATATACATAAATGTAAAATGACTCTACTCGTATTATGGTGCAATAGAAGACTCTCGTAACAGACAGACGGCGGAAGAGCATTACCTACTAGAGTCACATTTTTATCCCATGAATTCGGAAACGTAAGTAGTAATCCAAATATTTTCGGTTCAGGTCATCGAAGAGTTCAAATACGCCGTGGTCCCGCGCCTGGACGAGCTGGAGCGAGGAGTCATTCACGGAGACATCAATGAGATGAACATCGTGGTCAGCCTGAAGCCTGGGGGCAGGTGCGCATTCACACAATACCTTGACTCCCCTCCTGGTTTAGTTAGACACCTTATTCAGGAAGCGGAGATCGTAGATTCGATTCCAACCCAGAACAAAATTGTCATATTATATAGTGTGTATATATGTATGTATGTTTATCAGTATTTCGGTTAGCACAACACAGACATAACTTTTAGAGGTGATAAACATACATATATAGATTTATAAAATAGGTAGATATTTCTACAACACGTAAAAAATTGTCTTAGGTGGGAATCGAATCCTCGAAATCAAAGGCAGTTTATTAATTACCATAGAAACCTCATTGAAGGCTGCATTATGATTGACATAATATTTGTTCTGTTTATCGATATAGGAAGATAGATCGGTCAGTATTGAAAGTGTGCAGTCAAATCCTGAGTGACGTAATATTGAGGTAAGCCAAGGGTAAGGCTAGCTGAACGCTTACCTTGGCTTACCTAACAATGACAATAACAATTACGTTGCGCCAAGAACCACTTGCTCTATATATACTCAACATAGCCCGTTACATTTCTAAATCTCTTGAAGACGGTGGTTGACAGTTCAAGCGTGTGATTAATATTCTTTCTCTTATTGGTAACTCTTCCTCTTCAGATTTACGCACTGCCCGTGATACCAAGACAGCTAATGTCTCTCTACCTTACTTCACTCAGGTTG
>DWDX01003908.1:0-12425 GCA_018245675.1 Agara michaeli
CACAACTTACGGATTGAAGCCGACCCGACGTTATTCTACTAACAACTTCCTTTGCATCGCATCGAAACAAACGCCAATATTGTTTTGCAACGTTGTTTAACATTATAATATAACAAACCAATACATACCATTTGACAATAGCACAATCTTACATACATACATATATGTCTTTCAACTTATATCACTGTTAAATTTACGGGTTAGATTGTATTTTTAAGCGTATCCGTAAGAAAATACGCCTTTTAAATTGAACCTACATTCCCCATACAATAGAGCACGACTCCTTCAACACTATAAAGGCGGCTGCGAAGTTGTTAGTGGAATTGGTATTCTGGCAGGAGCCCAAAGGTCCGCAGTCAAAGAACTTTGCTCATCCCGGCTTGTTACGAGGACCACATTTCACAAAACACACTGACCTCGACAGAGCTTGTTCTTTGCTTTCGAAGCCAGCCATCGATCATTTCCGGGTCTACGTTCACAACATTGCCTTTCATTCAAATGTTGCTTCAAATATTCGCTAAACAACGGAGCATATTTGCGTTTTTGGCCTAAGTAATAGTACTTGCTGCTACGCACCTGAAAATAAATAGCTCTTAAACACAACATCCTAACGATCCCGAGAGATTCGAAACAAAAAAAGTTTAGTAGGTCCCGATTAATTTTTACACTCCACAGAATGACTTCATACAGAATAATTTGTTATATCACATAGGGAAAAAAAAATTTAAAACATCATTAAAAATATGGTCGCGCAAAATGGCGGTCGAAGCATGCGAAAATTGAAAACAATTGACTTAATTTGGCTCCGAGCCAATATTTAAAAGTTCGCGTACTGCATAAGGAATTGACGAAGAACCATTGTGTAAATAAAACATTTAACGGAATACTACCGCAGATATTCTTCTATTGAATCAAATATTGCTTTTTGAAACTTGCGCCGCTGAAAGAATTACCTCATCAACGAGTGGCTGAGTAACTTCCACATTTGTTGTATTAGTATAATCAACACTAATAACAATATATCATTAAGACAATGAGTTTCAAATGAGTTTGCGATCTAGAAATGCTTAGCTGGAAAAATGCATATTTGGTCTAACGTTTCTTTGAGAAATTGTTTTATATATATTAATTATCTAGTAATCAATATTGTTCCAATTGGAACAATGTAATTAGTTTTTGGCGTAGGCATTCACATCTTTTTCTACAGTTCTGTGTATTTATCTACTCGTATTAAGCCAGCTTCAAACATTTTGGTGATTTAATCGCGTGAAATTGATTTAAACGTATAAACGAGTTGCAGAATTAGACTATGACCTTTTCATCGTGAGAAAGACACCGGTGTTTAAAAATGGAAGAATACATTTGAAAAAAGAATGTGTTTCGTGCACATTGAGACAACACATCGGAAATTTCTAATTATTTTCATCTAATCGATTGTTACTACGACCCTCGTGGAGGGTTCGTCAAACACTCAAACATTGGTCGGCATTAGAATTCTGCCCGTCAAATAGCTACTGGTAAACATTTGCAAATCGAGCTCCTTCGATGCTAGGATTTATTTGATTCGATTCACAGGGTTTATGTTAATCCCAATGCTGTTTCGTTATAAACGGGAGAGCGGGTTCGCTTGTTTCATACCAACATAACATACAACTTAAAATACAGTTACTCTAACATTTTATTGTATACTTGTAACTCTTACAATAATTAACTGACAATTTCTTTTAAATTGTAAGTTTGTAAGTTCTTTGTAGTCTAAGTTTGTTTTTCCAATATTCCGCGATTACTAAAACCAATTCAATCTATTCAAGGTTATATTTAAAAAAAGAAATACTTTTTAACGCTGGGAGAGAAAATGATAAGCTACAGCATGTATTTAAGTCATACAAAAGTTTTCTTCATTGTGTGTAACTTGTAGTTGTGATCCAAAAACCACTGTCTCATACGTCAAATACAAGTCAAATTCTACGGAGTCCGTTACAAACGTGTCACATCTGTTTGTCCTATTAACATCTTTGATAGCGGAACAACAACGAACTTTCAAGAGCACAGCTTTAAGAAAGGTGGTATACCTACTTAGGGCCATGTATTTTAAACTAGTGAAAATAAAATCAGCTTTTAAGAACGAAGCTTTGCGAAAGGTATCTTCAACCTGAACATCTAAGTGTTTAAAAGAGTAAGCCAGTAGGTATAGGGTGGTGCTCCACAATTTTGCTTACGCATCGGCAGCTTAATTATGGAACTATAAATAAAGCGGTTGAAGTAAGGTTCTGAGTGACGAGGGTCCGCTTGAAGGAAATGCTAACACGGTATAATCCATACCGCAGTGAAATTTACCTCCATGTTCTATTTTGAGAGTGAAGAAACATTATGACTGGCCTTTAGGTTTGGTGGTTAATGAGCGTGACTGCTCAGTCGCAGGTTGTACATTCCATTCGATTGTATATTCGCATTAGGCAAACGAATCATTATCTTTGCAACCGAATTTGAGCACTGTCACTGCTTACTAGTAGTTTGCAACTGACACAGTTTAGAGTCGTACTTTTTGTTGTTAGTAACGCATAATGATCTAGATGATTTTTCAACTACAGAATTTATATTGAGCCACAATTAAAAAGATATATCTCAAAGTCAAGATGCGATATCAAAAGTATTTGAAATTGTGAAGAAATGAAAAATCCACGTAGTATACCAATTTCGAATTCTACGGTCCAAAATACCCCCGAAAATACATTTAAACTAGTGCGCCGTTCATCACAGCGGCAGAACCACTGCTGTTGCGAAACATTCTTCACGGCCGAAGCACCGTTTGTTTCCATTTTCGGCCGAGGCCCGTAAATCGACCATTTCTACGCGCCTCGGGCCCTTCCAGTTACCTGGAAGATTTGAACTAAATAATAATTGCGAAAGGAAATGGTGATTTGCGTTTCGGAGCGGGACGAGAGGAAGTAATTCAATTGAAATATTATTTTCCGCGAACTGAACTTCATAATATAGTAGTTAACGCAAATATCGTACGGAACACGTGATATTATACATATATTAAAGATATTTACGATGACAGTAACTTAACAATATTGTGAAGTTCTAAAGTTAACAATATTAGAAATCCCTATATTTCAAGACCACACACACAGACACACTAACATTTTAATCACATGTTAGTATTAGTATACATTTACATTCTAAAACGACGTTAACCATATGATATTTTTTAAATACATGAATTTTCGTAAGCCCATTTTGATTCTGCCGGATAATTGTAATCAGTCAGACAAATCGTCGAACTTGTGTATTGCCCACTTCAGCCGGGCATTGAATACTACAGATAGAGATCGAAGAAATGTTTGCATCAGAAGTCCGTGGCATATTGGCAAGTGTAAAGAGAAATTGGCTAACAATAAAAGTAAGCAGAATACCCCATACCCAGCATTACCCTCTCTCCGGCTCTGGCAAGACGCCCATATCTCAAAACGTTCGCCGGTTTACATTTCTTTGTCTTTTCCTACATTGAATTAATGTTTCCTATGAATTATTTCAGCGAATTCAGCTCAAAATTTCAGTTGATACATTTTCGTTTCGTTCTTTTCATTGTAGCGGGGATTTATACCGAAACAATTATCTCTATGTCTATCGTGAAATTGTTTCATAAAAACGCACTCAGCTTGTCACTCATTAGGTCCTTCCCTTAGGCCCTGTGAAATAAACGAGACATTCATTTCAAAGTCTTTCAAAGACTTTCTTTTATATGTACCTACATATTTTTGTATTGCTTAGTTTATTTTATTTATTTTATTTATTCGGAATAACAACAGCTTAAAGCCAATAAAAGTTATTCACAATGACACTGAGAAAAAAAACACTTAGGCTGGGGTATAATTATTGAACGTATTTTGCATGCCTTAAAAACTATTGGAAAAGATAAACAAATACAGAAAAAAAAAGAGATGAAAAAAATAAATAAAACAAAAATACAGATAATGCAAATTAGATAATAAAATATTTCCACACATTTATCAATATATTCTACAATGCTTTCGGTGTGCAAATAAATATTCATGTATTACATAGTTGTAATTATAGGTATATGGGTGATCGTTATTTAAATTTTTTAATTGTTTAGTGTAGATATGTATGTATTCAGTACCTCTAGGGAAGCGTGGAAAAGCTCTTGAAAGATAGTAGTGATCATCCATCCAAACGCCGATGGTGAAGGGTGTTGGCCCACCTTACAGATTGCATGCTATCTACAGCCGCTGCAGGACTAACGAGCTCTTCAGTTGGTTATTAGCTTAATTAGTTGTAATCGTTAATAGGATTGCACGAATAATACTATTAGTACATATAACATCGGTTCTGTCAGTTAAGTGCAATTAGTACTGCTTAGTGTGCATCGTAATACTGTTTATAGGTTAAAATTAACAAAGGTAAAATATTGAATTTTGTAAAATTTTAACTTTTCGAAACTGTATCGCTCAAATCTTATAGATAACGAGCTATTGCTCGCGGCTTCGCTCGCGTTAAGAACTTTCATTCCCTATTTTATCCCCTTGGGGGTAGAATTGATCAAAATCCTATCTTAGCCGATGCCTACGTCATAACATCTACCCGCATGCCAAATTTCAGCCCGATCCGTCCAGTGGTTTCGGCTGTGCGTTGATAGATCACTATGTCGGTCAGTCAGTCAGTCTTTGAGTTATATATATTTAGAAAATCAATTGCTGTTCGTTGGTTTCGCTAAAACTCGAGGGCGGCTGGACCGATTGAGCTAATTTTGTTTTTAAAATAATCGTGGAAATCCAGGAAAGGTTTGAAGGGTGAGAAAATATGGAAAAAAACGGTGGAAAATACTAATGATAGCTATTTAATTTTTCCATATAAACTGCTTATCTGTCAAACATAATATGATGTCCAGTCAAATATGATTAAAATCGGTACAGGTATTGGTGTAACTAAACTATTTATTGATTGTGAGGCTGTACGAAGCTCATCGGGACAGATAGTATACAAAAATAATGTTACTTACAATCACATTTAGAAAGCAGTTTTTGGTAGTCGAAATTGTGGTACATTAACGTTTTAGAAGCTTCATTTGTCATAGTAAATCTTTGCGATGTTCTGTATATATGCGCATACTAATAGTGATATGAGAAAAACGTACGTCATGGAAATAAGCCCTTGAAACTAACCGACGGGAAAGGGACGTCCCTAATATAATCCACATATCCGGCCGTCCGTCGTAACATGTCCATTTCAAGCGTCATAAACACAGCGGGGAATGAAACAAAAATAAATAAAGCCAAAGGAATTTAGCAATTCAAATTTGTGATTTCCCGCTGGAGGATAAACATGGTAGACAAATTTATTACGGACGTGTCTCTTCGTCGTGAAACGGAATAATTGTTCCAAAAATATTCCTCCTTCACAACTTGTTTCAAGTTAATGGTGGACTTTTATTACGTTTTAACTCGCTCCCACCCTGGTTTTTGCAAATACGTAAAGTAAAACCTGCTATTTGGGACTCATAAGGCTATTATGGCGACATTACGTCATTATTTAAATGTGGCAACTTTTTTTTTCAGGAAAATTATTTATCTGCGGCAGCGCTAAATTCCACTGTTTCTATAAATTATCTGTATCTAATTTCAAGTATTGTTTTGTACAGATATTGAAGTAGTGTAATAAATAAGAATTTTTAAAGTTAAATAAAATATATTTTATTGGCATTTATAACAATTTTTAATACGTCTACAGTGTTAAGTAAATTTTACAAATACAAGAGCACAAAATAACTTATCAGGACCGTATCTTATAGAAATCCTTTGTCTATGCACATCCTTAGAGACGATAGGCGTAACTCTATGTAAAGTAGACATTCATGACAACAGGAACATAGACTACAGTGCATTTCGTGTCTGCGATTTGACATTCAAATTACTGCGTTGATTTGAAACTAGTTTCCGTCTCGGAGCAGCAAATTGTTATTAAGCCGCTGGTGGTTTATGCAACTAGTTATCAAGAATTATTCAACTGGGACTTCGATAGATTCGCATTTTGTAAACTATCCACTTTTGGAAGTCGATCATTTGATACTATGTACTTGTTAATTTTACGCTACCTCTTACGTAAAGGTTCTGGTGGTTTTATTTTCGTAAAATTAATGGGGCTGTTAATGTGAACTCAGTAATAGGTGTTAATAATAATTGGGATAATTCCACACATGGCTATCTGAATCCAAATTAAGGAATGAAATGCCTGTTATGGTAACCGGACAGTTGATAAACATACATGAACAGACACAACCCGACAGAACAAACAAATGTGCTCATCACACTAAGGTTTGTTCTGAGTGGGAATCGAACCCACGACCTCCGGTTTTGCAGTCAGGGTCTCTAACGGCTCGACCAAGAGGCCAGTTAATAGGCCAGAGGTCATTAATAAGAATTAGTTGGTGAGTATTAATTAGCAGCAGGACTGTGGGAACGGGACTGTTAGTAATAGTGGAGACATCTTAATAGGCAACATGTTAAGACTCAAATAGCATTGCAATTTCATTTGAGGTCGGCTAATGCAGTGCACTTGAAGTGTCCAATTCACTCGTCATTCAATTATGTTGTGTGCCTGCAATTCAAACTTCGAGGTAGCAGAGAGCATTCCGTAAAGAAATCTCGAATGTAATATTATTTTAGCTTTGCTCAGTTACGTATAGGTATTCTGTCGTGTCTGATTTTATTGCGGGTTTTGTATTGTGAAAATTAAAAACACACATCATTAAGACAGCTATCGGTGTCAAATTTTCGTAATTAATGTCAAGAGTGAGAGCTTCATTACTGTACTCTGTTATATGCGACCCAGTTTAAAACTATGTCGCATCTCGCGTGTAACTCGTAAAGTGGTACTCTTATCCTTTATTGAGAGAATCGATGGCATAATTGCATACATAGAAATATAATAAACACGTATTTTTCTTTATTGAGTCCTATTTCTTTCGTTGTCTTTCTTTTTTCTTTCCGGCGTGACAGTATTATTTTGTTGTTGTTGTTGTTGTCCTTCTTATTTTTCTTTTTTTATTATTTTTATATTTTATAGATATTCTTATTTACATTGATTTTGATTTAGTTAGCTGCTAAGCCGTGAACTGTTCTCGACACACTAACTGTCCGATGTAAGCTAGGAATGTTTTGTTTTTATATTTATTCAGCCCATATTCATATTGTTTATTCAGCCCAGCAAACATGTACACGAACCTGGCGGTAAGTGGTCACCGTCGCCTATGGACACTTGGAACATCCGAGGAGTCACCAACGCGTTGTCGGCTTTGGAAGGGAGCTCTTAGAGTGTGACCGTAACAATGAAAACCACTAGTTGTAGCTTGCTACCGCTAATCTTCTTTTAAATATTATGATGTACTGTTCACCTTGTTGTCGTCGCTTATAATTATACTGGCATTAAGCATCGCGTATAAACTTCTAACTGTAACTACATAACAGTGTTCAATGTGTTAGTGACATAAGTAAATAAAAAAAATAACCTGAGTATTTTCTTTTGAATTGAACTGTTTCTGTGAACATTCTCCAAAACTGCGATAACAATAAAAGTCAGATGTCAGGCCAAAAGACTAAGCAAAGGCCGCCGGAGCTCATTAAAAAGATAACACAAAACTGTCAAATTTAAGACTAACTTAGTACACTTACCGCCAGCTTTGTATAAGCTTATGCAAGCTTTCATTGGCTCTGTCACAAGATCCGTAATAAGAACACTTACATAACAACTCCGTAACGGGTCACTGAAGAGTAACACTCACAATATTCATATATTACGTTTAGCTTTCCATTCAAAGGCGCACAATTATGCAGAACACAATACATACCTACATTAAGTATGGAAGTTTGGGGAAAAAAGTACAAATTTGTTTCATGTCCTTGGGGAAAACGCTAACCGCCGCCTCGTTGCCAAAGAAACGGATTCCGAAAGGTCCGTGTAAAAACGGTCCGCGCGTGAAACGCTTTTTATCTCGCAAAAACTCGGTTACGTTTTAACTTCTATACATTGTGGAATCTTTCAGGTAATTTTTTGCTACATTTTTTACTTTCCTATAATGATTACTACAACATATAATATTGCATGGCAATAGGCTCACCACCTATTCCACTGTGGGACTTAAACGTAACTGGTGAAATGTGGGGGTGTACTACACTCCTCTGCCTACCCCTTAGGGGATTACAGGCGTGATGTTACGTTTTTATTACTACAACATCGGGTAATATGTACAGGTCGAAAAAGTGACTCCGCTTAGTTGTCTACGGCTGCAGCGTTATTTACATCACACTGTTGGGCAGGGATACGCACGCGCGGAGGCGGATGATCTGCTGAAGTATACTTCAATGAAACCAATATGTCGATAAATTGCTAATTGTAATATTAACATCGTATTCTGTATCGTCCATTAAAATTTCTTATTACATTTTGAAGCAATCACGCGGTAATTCTAAATTATTAATAAACGATTGATTCGGTTACTATGTTGTTAATTTTGTATATACAATAGTTACTTTATACACATATGCGAAAGCCAAAAACGGGACAATGTTAATTGCTACCAATTTCACATGTAAATCAGCGGCGCACATACGGGCACTGGGCAGTCCAACTGCAGGTAGAACTCCAGCCGTTATATAAATACGAATTTGTAGACGGATTTTAAATTCGTTCGTAACGTAACGGATTTTAAATTGCAGTTCGTCGAAAGTCAATAAGGTAATTCGCGTTTAGTTAATGCTAATACCGCTTATGTAATTTGAAATTATAAAAAAAAAAAATTTTTACGACCAATCTTACCTCATACAAGGTAAAGTCTAGGATGGAGCAGGATTGCCTTCAAAGTACCTTTTCGCTATTGAAACTATTCAAATATTAACACACGTATATTTTAAATCGTTTTGTCACATCTCTGTAAACATTATCTATGCATATAAATAAAATTGAAGTGTCTGTCTGTGATTTAAAAATAACTGTATTTTCTATGGATTTATAGTTATTGATATTTTGTCTGTCTGTCTTTCTGTTTGTCCGGAAGGATCTCGGGAATGGCTGAACTGATTCTAATGGGACTTTCACTTTAAGATACAGGATGTTATAAGACAACATATAGGTATTTTATTCCGAAATTCCCACGGGATTGGGATTTACGCGGGTAAGACCGCGGGGCACAGCTAGTAATTAATATACCAACTTTAACGTTCCAACCAGACCAATGTATAACGCAAGCTACAGTACAAAACGACTAAGAAAAACTTAGTAGAAAACATATTGTACGTACGAAAACCGCACAAACAACGAGAATTTTTGCCACTCACATCATTATCTCGAGAAATACCTGAGTGTGTGTGTGTGTTATTACATAACATTACGTCGCATTACGTGCCTTATGCTTCATACTTAATGAGAAGATGCCACGGAACAGGGAATGGGGAAATTTTCAGCTACTACCCGCGCTGGGAACGTAATGAAATATACGGAATTTTATTAACGGGAGTACGATGGCGAATAAGGTTTTTAATTAAATATCTATATCGCTGATGATGCGAACAATTACATATTTATTATAAGCTTTTGCTGCGTCCCACTCCCGCCGCAAAAAATGTAATTATTTACGACATCACATTAGATACTTCAAAAATAACAGTATTACTCTACTATATAATGGATGTTACTATACATGTAAACTTTCCTCTTGAATCACTCTATCTATTAAAAAAACCGCATCATAATCCGTTGCGTAGTTTTAAAGATCTACGCATACATAGGGACAGACAGAGGAAAGCGACTTTGTGTTATACTATGTAGTGATGATGACAGTGAAGAAGCGCCTTGTAGGCTAAGCGTTTACAGATCGGAAGAGACCTGTTAGTTAGGGGACATCGGGGGCGGTCAGCACTTGACCCACAGCGTTTTCGTGCTTCAGAGGACACATTAAGCAGTTGGACTCCGCATATTTAGAGACGATCTTTAAAATATAAAATTCATTGGTCACTAACCCGTTCTCCGCCAACTCTGGAGTAGTGTGGAGGTTGCTTCAGGATATGCGGGAAGCCAATCGTATTTTATAGTCCCGCAATAAAACCGTAATTTTGTATAGTTTTAGCTGAATTTAATAGATAAACAAAAATACGATAGAACATTGTAATAAAGTGCAATTTCAACAGTTACGAGGAATTTAGTGATTACGCGAATACGCAACAGTGTTATATGGCACTCGAGCATTTTAATTAAATAGCTTTTCTACATAGCCTTTTTAAGTTTGCAATATTATAATATTTTTATTTACTTACAATTTCGATTTATTTATCTCGAGCAGGCTTAGTATGCGTGACTGCTAATGGAGTATTCTCGATTGGTTTCGTAAGATGGTGGTGGATACAAATTTATCCCATCAGTGGGCAGGGAAAGGAATTCCAATCCATATACAATAGCATTGTGGACAAGCATAGTATACACAAGACGGAGAAAATCTGCCCACCTTAAAGACGTTATGAAGTATATAATATTATTATCTAAGGTTTGTGGAATCTGCACATCCGCATTGGGCCAGCGTGGTAGACGGTGACCTTAAAACCTTCTCAATACAAGGGAGTACATGCCCAACAGTGGAACAATAAGGGTCAATATAAAAAAAAACAATTTATTAATTGGTACTAACAAATTATTAACTTCATTCAAATACCATATCTACAGTAGGTTGCTGAAATATGCATTAGTTACGAATGCAAGCAGTAACTTTGTTATTTAATTAACTTGTCGGCGCTGCGGCCAAATTAGCGGTAAGTCCTCCAACATTGCTACAGTACATGTACATAAAACGTTGGCCGTCCTACTCAGAGTCCTTCCACGGGCATATCTACTAGCGGTTACTAATTCAAATGTAGAGCTTAGATATTATCCATGCGTCCGAAAGTATACAAAACGAAAACCGTATTACCTACTGTGATTTTAATTAAAATAAAAGAATTGAAAAAACAGACAGACCGACAGACGAAGCGGACAGAGATCCTAAATATATGAAATTACAAACTAATCAAGAAACCTTTATTATTTTTTACATACGAATAATAATTTATATAGAACCGGTGTGTATGCCTGAAGAGTGTGATGAATGTAGACGAAGCACGTCAGGTTTGGCAAGAACCGAGATATTTCGCACCCGGAGCTTTCCGCCTACCCCGTTAGGAACCTGGCGTGATGGTATGTTGTTGTAGTTGTAGTTACAATAATTTAAAGACATAACATAGTGTAATCTATATTATATAACTAAATATTACCAACAACATTATTAATATCTCTCGATGGAATTCTCCCTAGTTTGGGAGTACAGTTGACAACTCCAATCAAATACCCATAAATCACCAGCAAGACGTTTCAAATATTGGCGTTTGCCCCATGATTAGGTTATTATGTGTAGGCCGATCATTTGTCTCGGATCCCACGGGCGACAGACGCCGTCAAGGTTACCGGAGCTGTTCTGAAAACAAACTGTTCTTATTGATAACTAGCTGTGCCCGCGACTTCGTCCGCGTTTGAATTTAAGTAAAATCTAAGAAGATTTATACAAACTTTCATTCCCTATTTTATCCCCTTAAGGGTGGAATTTATGAAAATCCTTTCTTAGGGGATGCCTACGTCATAGTAGCTTTATGCATGCAAAGTCGCAGCCCGATCAGTTTAAAATTGAGAAAGTTTCATACAAACTTTCATCCCCTATTTTATCCCCTTGGGGGTAGAATTGAACAAAATCCTCTCTTAGCGGTTGCCGACCGATTTAATGTAATAAGGTTGCAGCAAAGTTGGGTTCAATTTCTTCGAGAATTCTATCATCACAGCAATGAATGTTTAACAATAGAGTCATTCGCACGACCGCACGCCGAGTTCGTTGCCACTGGATCGCTACCCCACACTTTATTCCCATAATTACTATTTGTCTGTCTCGCCTCGGTAATCGTTCGCAAGCGCTTCGGATTCCCTTTTCTACACTGTTTTGTTTAACGATATTAGTGTACATTGTGCCAGCTGTAAATTTGATTGCTTTGAGTTTTTTTTTTTTTTGAGAGTAGCAAACTAGGTATCTGCAGTCACAGATTGCCACTGCCGCCCATGAACATCTGTTCCTATGCACCTACATACGATCGGAAGCCTAGTGTTTCATATCTCTGACCAACGAGTTTAATATGGAGTGATTTATAAATTACTAGCGGTCGCCTAGGGGTCGAAAATCGACCGCAGCTAAATTAAAAAAAAAATTAAATTTGAAGACATTCTCTACATTTTTTCTGTGTACAAATTTTCGTGTTCTTAAAAAAAACACGAACGGTACAATAAATGAGGTTTAATTTAATCAATTATACTTAAAAGCATTCTTTGACATTTCGTTG
>DWDX01003909.1:0-12421 GCA_018245675.1 Agara michaeli
AATTTAATGTGATGTTGAAACCGCCTCCGATCGACTGCCTCGTTGGTCGGACGGTTGCTAGCGCGACTGCCGATCGGCAGGTCCCGGGTTCAAATCCCGGGTTGGGTACTATAGGATTTTTCTAATTTAGAATTTCTAGTAGTGACTCGGAGTCTGGTTGTGTGCTCGGTGCATGGCAATAGTCTCACCACCTATTCCATTGTGAGACTTAAACGTAACTGGTGAAATGTGGGGGTGTACTACACTCGTCTGCCTACACCTTAGGGAATTACAGGCGTGATATTACGTTTTTTATTTATTTATAACACTATTACGCATCAGTAACAAAAAATTAAAGTAGCCGGAAAAGCCGCTAATTGTTGTTAATCGTCCAGTCATACACGAACAGTTTAGCGATTATGACAAAAGCTTTTAACCGATAATTATTAAGTTACATTATTGGAAAGTTACACAATAACACTGTCATTAATCAACGAAATGTAATATTAATATATGCAATAAAATCCTTTTGAAACCTACAAGATATCGGCCAACGGACCGACATTGTAATATTCATCTGGAATCCCCGTACGATTGATGAAACGCATACCGGCTGAGCTTTGAATGGTCATGTTAGAGAATTTGAGATTCCATGTGTTATTCATAAGAAGAATAAACAACATGACTGGAATTTATATAATGTGTTTAAAATAAATGTTAGCAATGCAATAGTAATCGTTATACTAGTATCCGATGTTGAAGAAGCACGTCACGTTTGAGAGGCCATAGATATTTAGCATTCGGTGTTCTCTGCCTGTAAAAACCTGGCCTGTTGGTATAATATTAATAGTTGTACAGTTATAATTATTGATAATGACATTGTCTTGAAGAGGTTAAGTCCATTGCAGTAGTTTTAAATTGCACTGCAAATTACAAGAGAGCTTAAGGGCCAACAAAAGCCGGTTTTGTATGCTTTCAAGGTCTTTGGGACATGCGTCGTAATATACGGAGGACGCTACTGTATTTCAAATCTCTGCGGCTCCGTGATTTACTAAGCAAGACTATATCCCATAGTAAATATTTAAAGCTGCAATTTCAAAGGACGAAGACCAAGACCACGACCTTTACTCTTTAGCTTAAATATACTGCTAGGGGACTGCCTTCTACGTTTGGGGTATAATAAACATAATTCTACAGATGTATTACATCTCACACAGATACAGAATAAACAAATGTCCTCATCATACATACGTTTGTACTGGATAGGATCGAACCAACGACCTCCGCTAGCGCTAAAGAAATCGCAGTCTTATTCTTCAATATGTTTGCAGATAACTGTTTGCGTTTTGCTCATTTGTGTTTATATAAAAATCGATACAAAAATGAAACAGTGGAGAAGTACTGTAAAAGTCGGACATCTTATTATCTAAGAAACAATCTCGCCACGTACTGTAAAACCTCATCTGAAAGTTCTGCCTCTTTTTGTACCTGTTCCCGCACAAAATCCTCCTCACGCCTCGAAAGATCCGGTCTGAGCTCGAAATGTTACCTCAAACAGAAATTGCAAGAGGCACCAAGAGAGTAATGTGTTTCCGCCATGTTTAGTTTCCGGCAGCGCGGTGACGGGTTCGGACGGCTGCGGCTCTCTGGCTGAGCTTTCTGAAAGGGGCTTGTAAATGTTTTTTACATTTTACAATACTAAAACGAAGGTGGCCTTGCTGTTTGCTTTTATAAAGTTACCATCGTCATGCTTACCTAAATCATGAATCAAATATGTCACATCAGAATGTAACTTACTTTTCTTTTCTTGTCATTCGTTTTTAGTACAGATCGGGGCAATGTCATTTTTTTGACCGGTCTCTCTGAAATTTGCTTCTAGTATCCAGGAATTTAGGTGAAAATTCGTAGATCTTTTACTTCGTGGCCGTTTATCGTCAATAAAGTATATTTTCTGTTTTACGGACATCAATTTCAAATAAGCTGGCGTTGTAAATATTCAACTATATCAAGAAACTGATGAGACACCAATAGACATGTCATAAACAAGAAGGTAAAAATTCCAGGAGCGAGCCAATAATGTTTTACTATTTCTAACGTTCACGAGAATGTTACTGCTGACATAATTCTTTCCCGATGTAAATGTTCGGTTTGTTCAGTTTTTTACGTTCACGTGGGGAAATGATAAGGTTATATCCAGTAGTGGAATCCGTAAAATTGTAAATGCGATAAACATCGTGAGATACGGAGACAAGAAAAGAGGTCGAAGATTGGAAAACAATACTACTTAGAATATTAGAATACACTAAGCCTGCCAAGCCAAGTCTAGTCGGAAAAACTCTTATCAAGCTGAATGTTAACTGTCGCTATAAATTTCCCCGAGCACATTTCCTAATCATATGATCTAGAACAGCTATCGAGGTTTGAGTAAGTCTATTTGACATTGTTTTCTTCAGGACCAATAGCTCACCTCGGTTGCTTTTCCAATTTATAAATGAACACGAAAGTTTTAAAACTTCCAGACCGATTGCGCACGTCGACTTGGATAATACTACCATTCGGCAAACTTCCATTACAGTCTGTCAACGGAGGCGCAAGCAGTATAAGTACAAATAGGATAATATGTCTCGTATGTAATTTACAAGCCCGCATTGGCCAATGGGCCTGCTAACACGGACTTGCTTCATGGAGAGCAAGTGACTAGGAAAATAAAGAAAATATTCTTCATCGCATTGTTTACATTTTGAAGGAGCTCTAAGCTTAAAACAATAAATGAGAATTATCTTAAGTGTTATAAAGTAACTCATGGCTTTTGAATGACTATGTCATAAACTTTAAATTAAGTGGGCAATCACTTTTTTCTTCTTTTGTTCTTATTTATCATTAGTGTGAAATGATTATAAAGCTGCTAATATATAACGTCTTTTGTTCTTTTAGCTCAAGATTCGTCATCTCATAATGATCTATTTGATATTTTTTAGCATTCAGCGAATCATTTCATAATAGTCTATTTGATATTTTTTAGTTACAGGCAACCGGGTTACGGGCACCTTAAACACATTGCAGACCTTTGCCTCGCGCATTTCATTAAATCCGCAAATGCTATTCTGTTAGCGTTGTTAGATTTCATGAATACACTATTGATTTTACGGTCACTAATGTCTGAAATTATGCTCTGTATTGAAAAACCAATTAAGGTGACAGGGTTTAGGGTTTTTTCAAATTTCTTATAAATATCTAATTTGTGTCTCAATCCATCACCATGGTACCAATGTGGTGAATATAGTTTACAAGTCAGAGTGTAGAAATTTCGAAATTGTGCAGACGTTCATGGAATAAATAACGTTTTACTTGAATCCACATCAAAACCTAAATACCGAACATTTCAAGCGACTCGCACCAAAATCTGTTGTTATAAAACAACATAGCTCGTTCTGTATTCAGGAAATATTCGCCTTTAAGCACGTGAGGATCATATTAAGCGGAGACACGACTCCAGACAATATTTATGAGTGTCAATCCCCATTACAGGGCAGGGCTTTTCTCATTCCAGTCGTGATCCATTAGATTACTTTTACATAAACGACGCATATACTCTTCAAATCACAGGCAACAGGGCAGCTTTTTCTCAGACATAAATGAAGGAATGCTCCAGTACATGGACTTTAGACAGCATCAGATGGGTTTACCGCTTGCAATAGTTACAATTTTCGGCTAGTCGATCTTGTTAAACAAGGTATAATGTCAAGTCAGTTCAAGTAAACGTTTATCTGTTATAAACAACAGTACAGACGGGACAAAACCCTGCAGTCTGGCACGATATGTGAATAGACCCTAGTTCGAGTCTCGGGGCCGGCATCTTGACAATTGTCATTGCCATGTCTTACCCGGTGAGGATATTGTCGACATGTGTAAGATATTAGGTTTTCAATGAACTATTCCGAGTCATGCTCTCGATAATATGTGTAAAGTCCTACTATTTTTAAACAAATGCTCTGTCTAAAGACAATATGGGTTTATGTTTCAGTGTGCTTTTTATTAGCATCGATGGAAATGAAGATCATATCAGTAGTGAACAAAACGACAGCCACGATATGTTGGTCCATTTAATGCGTACAAATTAATGTATTAGTTTTTCTTACGTTTACTCAAGCATAGTTGCTGTTTTTAGCTTTACATTTAAGTAATTTTTATCAAGCTCGAATTAATGTCAGCCGGAGATAGTTCGACCTCGTTAGTATGAATATCAGGTTATTTCACGATAAAATTCGTAGGCTTGAACAATTGTGGTGCCCTGGTGGAGGTCATTTTATATATTTTTATCTGTATGAAGGCAGGGACGAGAGTTGAGTCAGAAATCTTATTACAATTTAGTACAGATATAACTACATGGCTAATGAAGCTGACATTTCGGATGCGATACTTTGTAGCCATAAATAGTTCTTACATAATTGTGTCTTTTATAGTATTCGGTCCATGCATGATTTTGTGAATATACATAATATAGTCATAAATATATTGCGATGCGAGGGCGAGATCTATTTCATTAATTTTGTCTCATATAGTTTCTCGACAACCTATAACATTCCAACCGGCACCACTATCCAGACTATTCAGTGTATAATAACCAATGTCTTCATGGGAATCGCTACTGGCTTTAAGCAAATAAGTTGGCTCGTTTCTTATTCCTCGCATGTTGATATAAGGATTTATAAGATTGGTTTTTCGCTAAGTCGTTATTTATATTCCATGCGACTTTCACGAATGGTGTATGTGAAAAATTTCTTTAATCCGAAGATTTATTAAGCTGAGAGCATTGGCAAGTGCTTTGACGGATTTATTCCATTCGGTGTCAAGTTTTTGATAAATGAACTGAAACTTACTAAAAAATATGATTTCATCTCTTTTAACTTACATTTCATTTTCGATTCAACACGACGAATTTCAAGGTAAATATGGATATTAATAAAAACTTTAGTGAGGATCCATGCTAGGATAAAACGAGAGGAAGTTTGTGTCATGTAACAGAACAGAGTGAACAGAATTCTCGGAAATTGATACCGATAAAATACCTTTCTACATAGAGCCACTTACACTTCAAAATATTCGTCATGCACCGTCGAGCTTTTACTCTACCTGTGTGAACGAGAAATAAATTTCAAATTCCAGAGCGTTTTAAAGTCACGACTATAATTCGTAAGCTATTGAAAACGTATCAAGTGTAAATTGCTTGGAACCTTGTTCCATAAACAAGTGAGTACCAGTACAAAAACACGACAATAGATAGATCTACGACTTTATTACAATGCACGAAAAAAATTGATAACAAAATAACAGTACCCAGTGTTTCTATTCTGGCCAAACATCAAAAAAACACCATTCAAATCTCGACAGTGTTTTTGGACGTTCAAAACGGAACACATAAAACCGAAGCGAAGTAAGTTATTGGACCAATATCTGTGTAACAAAAGACCGTAACACAATGACCATACAGTAATGCCCCCGCATCACAATGGATAATAAATACACACTGAGATCCGACACTAGGCTGGCAAGGAAGAATTGCCGCTTGTAAAAAAATTTGGACTGACACGGCTGTGGCAATCGGCAATATAAATCTGGAAAGAATATTCTTACTGCCCGTTCCAGCCAATGGTATGTACAGAGAGGTTGTTGAACTAAGGATATAAAAAGAATTTTGTGTCAAATGAATTTGGTATTGGAGATTATATTGTCAATGGAATAAGATGTTGGGTTGCAAATTTCGTTATTATTATCTCTTTGAAACGATTCGCGAGCTAAAAGTATTCTGCTGTATATCCCTATATCCGTCCCACATAGAAAAGAAGCAAACGTAAGAAGTAGAAGCAGAGATATCCCATCAGAATCTCGAAACCGAACAGTATCAGAGTATTATAGATTTTGGAAAGAACAGTTAAGTATGTAGTGTTGCATAATATCTGTATGATGTAAATATGGATGTTATGTAGGGGACTAATATGCGTCAACAGTATTGTCTAACGAAAATAGATAAAAAGCACCGGTTAAAACTTATGTGCCAAATAAATTTCTGTCTCCTAGCTGCTTTCAACTATGACCCAAACTAACAGGTCACCTCGACGGCATAAAGCATTTTCCATTATGAATAAAATACAAACGGTACCATTTATACAAGCCAAACTGAATTCGCCGTTGACAATTTTCTCCGGGAGGAAATCGGTATTTTTGTCACGAACCGGCATTACGTTGTAGTGATTTCAAACACAATTTGCAAACGAAAACAAGAAACGTTCACTTGACTCTTGTGTCTCAGACAATGTAAGTTTAAAATCAACTACGAAGTATCGGGAATATCGTAGGAGCGCGAAGTTAAATGAAGGAATCAAAATGTCTAATAACATTAAACGTAAGAATAGAAATGTTTTAGAAAATAAATATCAAACCACTCAGAAACGACTAGCGTATCAGCAATCTAGCAATATATATAAGAAGCCTCCAAATTGGGATGAACAATGGAAAATATAATGCGCTACTTCTGCGGTAAATCAGCTCTCCTTGAATTGTTATGCTCCGATTTCAAGAAACAGCTAAAACGCAGCTCTGAAAAATAAAATTTTATATATCGGAGTTACAACCTACTTGTGACCCATCGAAAGTAGAGTTCTATTTAGTTGACTTGGGACTTACATATATTGGCAACAGCGACCTCTTAAATTTTGCCGACAAGGCAATATATCATCTTTTCTTTATATTACATCTTTTCGTATGCCCTATACTTTGTCATATTTCGCCTCAGCCATTTATTTTTGCTTCTCCTCGCTTCCTACTCGTGCCTCATTGAGGATGATACAGGCCCCTCACGCATATGAAAAGATGTCTACGTGGCTTATGGTTAACGGGATGAGAGATAAAAATGACACGCGGAGAAAACTTTTGATGTCAAATCGGGGTGATTTTTTCGCCCGTTATCCGAAAACCCAGGTATATCTAATCTCGTTAAGCAACCGTGAGTGAAATGTAAAATAGTGGTCGTAAGCTGCCCTGTCAACCGATGGCACCTAAAAGAATTGGGTTATACCGTGTTCTGTAGCCTTATTTCGCTACTTCGGCTATGTTAAACTGATAGGGCACGATTTCTCTTTTTTATTACAAGATCCTTTTTGTTTCGCGCGATTTGCGATGACACTCCGCTCTGAATCATCATGAGCTTGTTACTTTTTTCGCATACCGAGACATACATATTTATTTAACTATTGCCACTACCTATTTTCATTATTGTATAATCAATACTCTAATGCTGCTTGGTCACTTAAGGTTCTATTGGCAACAGTTAGTGCTATATATATTTAAATAATAATAATAATATCTTTATTTCAGACAGCGTCCATATCTTGCAATATACAAATTATTTAAATTCTTAAAATTAATTGACAGTGAATGTCGCAAATGTTCTCCAGTTTACATATAAATGTTATCCACCTAGTTGTTGTCGTCTGCCCGTTTAATTTAACCGTATCGATTCAATACATATATTGCGCACTCAGTTTCATTGGCATCACCTGCTTTCGTATATTTTTTGTTGGCAAATTTGTTTTCCAGCTGTACGGTACGGGAGCTCCGAAATTCTGTTTCACGTAAATTTCCGTCCATTCCGTGCGCAACGTGCACCCGTCTTGAGCTATGTCGCTGGGGGGGTCTCTGTTTCAGAGAGAGAAATATTAATTGTTCAATTTGAATTATGCTTTTGCAAACTATATCTTGATGTATAACGACTGTCCCGTTAGTACATTAGTTAGTAACCATAATTACTGAGGTTTAGGGTTATATTTCTCGAAACTAACTCTCTTAACTCTCTCTCTCTCTCTAACTGTCCAAACAGGATGAATATTTGCGCAATGGGCACGAGTATTTGTCCTGTTTCTTTATGATATAGAATTGTCATTGTCCGTCTGATTAGCATAGTCATTCCTTCATTTGGGATCAGTGTGCCTAGTGCGACGTTTCTTCTCTACTCGTTCGCGAGAGAGTAAACCACTATTTGTATGGAATTTAAACAGCGCCAACTAGCGTCAGTAATGGGAAAACTAATTTTGCGAGTGCGAATGTCAATAGCACTTGTCAGTAAGTGACATTTCGCACGTGATTGGTTGTTTCGACAGCTCGGAGAGTACGAAATACAAAATTTGACATTCGATACGTCAATACCATAGCGACTCACAGTCGCTTCTCGCCGTGAATATATTTATTAAACTCGCACTCAGCACACTGAGCGCCAACGATCTCGCTTCTACGTAACGTAAGCATTAAGTATGTGCTATTGAAAGGGATGGGGGAACGAACCGTTAGAAAGTTCTAGAACTCGATGCGTTTTTGTGTATTATGCTGTGATATTTCTAATTCTGTAAGCCGAGCTTGAAATAAAGGAACCATTGTTATTCTATCACTAAAGATTCTGTGACCATCATTATACGTGTTTATGAGTAAGAAGACTAAGCTCTCGTGTATTTTTCTTGAGTTCGACTAGTTCCGGACCTTTGCAAGGTATTGCGGATTGGCGTCTGTCAATATGTATGTTATATTTTAACACTGGCAATAAATGAGAGATAGAAAACTACGTAAAATACAAAATTCTAAAAGCCATTAAATTTAAATTTAGAACCTTCAACTATTGAGTTAGCTACACACACGAATCTTCGGTCGTGCACTTATCATAGTTCCGTTTCCGTGATTGCGTATATGTCTATTATTTGGTTTAACAACTATCAGTAACTTTAATAATAACGTAAACTTTATGAAGTTTTTCATAGATCAGCTCGAAATTACGTGGTAAATTGAACGTAGATCTAGGTAGGTACCTACCTTCCACAGCACAATATTAGTATCTAAGTGTATCATACCTGTAATTACCATAACATAACATCACCTACGCGACATGATCTCTTCATTTGCATAATCTCTAATCTTTACATCCCTATCGGCTTAACCAGAGCAACATATTTTTAGGTTGTTTTTACTTAATTTTATGTGTAGGCAATTTTTTTCCACTCAAGCGTTACTTTTATCTGCCAGTTATTAAGTGATACTTCATGAAAATCACTAGTTAAAACAATGTATAGATAAATAGACCATAAAAGCGAAGTACCGTATTTCTGAGTCTCATCCATCCCGATTCGAACACAGGAGCGCACATTAACATTTAAGACCTGCAAAACGGAACGCGATAAGAGATTATGTAAATGAAATCAAATTGTTGGCGGCCAGAGATTTGTTCCGTTGATCCCGTGAATGGTTCGGAATATATATATAGGATTTCTTCGTATATTATGTATGCGAGTAATGTAGATTTTGTAACCAAAAATTCGATTTCATTTTCCGATATCTACACTTCGTACTAATCGTAGGTGTGTTTATGTGAACACCAGTTATTTTGAGGAATTTCTATTTTTAATAGACATGTTCACGACAAACCGGATCTAACCGTCAGCTAGGTTACGTCTAATGATTAGTGGATACAGGAGATAGTTACCGTCAACTTAGTTAGCTGACAGTAACTATTCATTGTGTTTTGTATCTACTACTTATTAGACGAGTGACATTTGCCACTTGAAATGTTTTCAAAATTCTTAGTTCACCGAAATGCGCCGATTAAAAAAACCTTTTAGTTATATATCTATAACATTCATTACAGTACCCGCCTATACTGTCAAGTTACGAAGGCGTTACACAGACACGACAAGCAACTCGTGTTGCAATTGATGACAGCTATACGCATTACGTTCCATTTCACGTTAAGTATAAGTATCATACAAATTGTCGGTTTGTGAGAGAATTTATGATTTAAGAGAATTATGTCGAAGTTGGTAAATGTTGACACAACCAGCACCTGGTTAAATCTTAATATCAAAGCACCTAGCTTCCCTTCCTGTAAGCCATAGGATGAGTATACCATTTTTGTATTTCCAATTTCAACGTAACATCACGCCTGTAATCCCCTACGGGGTAGGCAGAGGAGTGTAGTACACCCCCAGATTTCACCAGCTACGTTTAAGTCCCACAATGGAATAGGTGGTGAGCCTATTGCCATGCACCGGGCACACATCCACATCCAGACTCCGAGTCACTACTAGAAATTCTAAATTAGAAAATTCAGTAGTACCCAACCCGGGATTTGAACCCAGGACCTCTCGATCGGCAGTCGCGCTAGCAACCGCACGACCAACGAGGCAGTCAAATTTCAAAATTGTCGAATTTTCGAACAACTGAGGTGTTACGTGCAATTTAGAAACCAAGGAAAGGCAACAACAATGATGATATGATACCCATTTTATAGGTTATGTCGACCGGTACAAACCTGCACTACAAGAAATAAAAACAATAAAACGATCAATTTTAACTACAAATTTATTGTTCTCACAGTGTCACATTTATAAACGTAATAAATATATGTTACAATCAATAACAAACGTGTGCCAATACAGTGGAAAGTGATTTGATCAGATCAAAAAAAAAACTTAAAAATCCACTCACTTTTATACAATATATAAACATGAATACATAACAATGTTAAACTTTTACTCCGACACGCTTTCATTTACATTAAGATAATTTTAACGAATTAATATCATTATTGAAGGAAGCTGCCAGAAAAATAAATGCAAGAATATTTTTCTATATTTCAATATGAGATAAGTCCAAAATTTCGGAGCAAGGTGTTTCGCTCAAATCACTTCTAGTAGTTAGTTTTACTTTCAAAGAGAGGCGTTAGCTTCTTCGAGAGATTGACCCAATGCCAGGACAAAATAATCTAGAAATGCTTGGAGACGGATTCCAAGTCAGTTTGAGATGGTTTATATAGATATTTTATTACACCCAGACACAGAACAAAGGTGCACATCAGACAAACGTTTCTTCTGTGTGGCAACTACCAGGCCAGACATCGCAAGGACAGCTTAGTTATATTCGCATACCAATTGAATGCTAAATCAAATAGGGTACAAGCCATTGCATTAAATGCAATCGCTACTAAATATTGTAAATTTCGAAATTGGAAAGCGATGTATATGTACATATAATATTATGTATTTATTACAAAACTGTGGAAGACGGAGCATCCTAAAGCAGGATTTTTATTTTTTTTCCATTTTAATACAAGACTGTCAATTGTTTCGGTTTGTTCACGTGGCATACTGTGCAGAGTTGCATCTTGCCATCAATAGATGGCGCTATAAGGCATGAAAGTAGATTTTTGCCAATTTCCTAACAATTCTTTTTTAATTCCGAACGATTTATAACATTTTTTTTATTTAAATAAAATGTATAAATGCCTCTGCCTACCCCTTAAGGGGATTACAGGCGTGATGTTACGTTTTTTATTTTATTTTTTATTTATAAATTTTTATATTTCCTAAATAACTAATTCTCTTTCGATTCTCCGGGCGCGCCGACCAAGAACCACCTAGTTCGAGCCTTGACAGCGACGTTCCGTACAAGTCGCTTCTTGTCGTCGAGAGATGGCGCTAAATCCAGTAATAAATCTTGTTTGTAGGGTAGCAACAAGACGGTTGAGTATGCATTGGCTATTTCGTACAGGCATTGAAGACTTTTTATCCGAACATCCTGAAATTTAATAAAGATATTTATAAGTTAAAATATTATCGAATTTTATGGAAAACAGAACTAGTTAGAATAGTTTGACTAGCTAGTAGTTGTGGATTTGATGCCCAACCAGAATAAATATTTTTGTGATGAGGAATATTTATTTTTTTCATTGCATATAAAATTATCTATTAAAGTATGTATGACTACCACATTAAAGTCTCCGTCTAATTAAGTATTAGAATATAGTATGACTTATTCACGAAAATAGATATTCAAAGTATACATATATGAAAGATTTTTAATAAACATACCATTGATTTAACATAAGTGGTTAGCTTGACTAGACGAGGCAATATAGTCTGTAAGCTCCGAGCCACGGTTTCGTGTGTCCCCTGCACGAAGTGACATAGCACATCTACCATGACGATCAGCAAATCCTTATTGTCATATTCCAGAGAGTCTATCACTAATGGGGTAATCTGTAATATAAAAATTTTAAGTAACAACTTAAGAGGGTATATGAAGTTGGATAAGCGCACGGAAGAACATAAAGTGTACTCTTTGTATGAAACAATAAAAGGTTAATGATCTCTTGTACTAGTATATTAGCACTGAGCAGAGAAGATGTGGGTAACAGAACAAAACAATATAGTGTTATTTGACAGTTAACCAAGGAACCAAGGAATTAACTGAGGGACTCCCCGATCGTGATTCAAGCATGAGCTTCTGTATTCAGCGACAAAAGGACATTACGATTTCTGCTTCTAAAATAATTCTAAACGTAACATCACGCCTGTAATCCCCTAAGGGGTAAGCAGAGGAGTATAGTACACCCCCACATATCACC